>JAQNBH010000003.1:2740997-2938274 GCA_028752905.1 Cladorhizidae sp. MBARI D1340-BT2 | reverse complement strand
AGCACTAGTCATTATAGCAGCACTAGCACTAGTCATTATAGCAGCACTAGCACTAGTCATTATAGCAGCACTAGCACTAGTCATTATAGCAGCACTAGCACTAGTCATTATAGCAGCACCAGCACTAGTCATTATAGCAGCACTAGCACTAGTCATTATAGCAGCACTAGCATTAGTCATTATAGCAGCACTAGTCATTATAGCAGCACTAGCACTAGTCATTATAGCAGCACTAGCACTAGTCATTATAGCAGCACTAGCACTAGTCATTATAGCAGCACTAGCACTAGTCATTATAGCAGCACTAGCACTAGTCATTATAGCAGCACTAGCACTAGTCATTATAGCAGCACTAGCACTAGTCATTATAGCAGCACTAGCACTAGTCATTATAGCAGCACTAGCACTAGTCATTATAGCAGCACTAGCACTAGTCATTATAGCAGCACTAGCACTAGTCATTATAGCAGCACTAGCACTAGTCATTATAGCAGCACTAGCACTAGTCATTATAGCAGCACTAGCACTAGTCATTATAGCAGCACTAGCACTAGTCATTATAGCAGCACTAGCACTAGTCATTATAGCAGCACTAGCACTAGTCATTATAGCAGCACTAGCACTAGTCATTATAGCAGCACTAGCACTAGTCATTATAGCAGCACCTAGCACTAGTCATTATAGCAGCACTAGCACTAGTCATTATAGCAGCACTAGCACTAGTCATTATAGCAGCACTAGCACTAGTCATTATAGCAGCACTAGCACTAGTCATTATAGCAGCACTAGCACTAGTCATTATAGCAGCACTAGCACTAGTCATTATAGCAGCACTAGTCATTATAGCAGCACTAGCACTAGTCATTATAGTAGCACTAGCACTAGTCATTATAGCAGCACTAGTCATTATAGCAGCACTAGCACTAGTCATTATAGCAGCACTAGCACTAGTCATTATAGCAGCACTAGCACTAGTCATTATAGCAGCACCAGCACTAGTCATTATAGCAGCACTAGCACTAGTCATTATAGCAGCACTAGCACTAGTCATTATAGCAGCACTAGGCACTAGTCATTATAGCAAGCACTAGTCATTATAGCAGCACCAGCACTAGTCATTATAGCAGCACTAGCACTAGTCATTATAGCAGCACTAGCACTAGTCATTATAGCAGCACTGGCACTAGTCATTATAGCAGCACCAGCACTAGTCATTATAGCAGCACTAGCACTAGTCATTATAGCAGCACTAGCACTAGTCATTATAGTCAGCACTAGCACTAGTCATTATAGCAGCACCAGCACTAGTCATTATAGCAGCACTAGCACTAGTCATTATAGCAGCACTGCACTAGGCACTAGTCATTATAGCAGCACTAGCACTAGTCATTATAGCAGCACTAGCACTAGTCATTATAGTAGCACTAGCACTAGTCATTATAGCAGCACTAGCACTAGTCATTATAGCAGCACTAGCACTAGTCATTATAGCAGCACTAGCACTAGTCATTATAGCAGCACTAGTCATTATAGCAGCACTAGCACTAGTCATTATAGCAGCACTAGCACTAGTCATTATAGCAGCACTAGCACTAGTCATTATAGCAGCACTAGCACTAGTCATTATAGCAGCACCAGCACTAGTCATTATAGCAGCACTAGCACTAGTCATTATAGCAGCACTAGTCATTATAGCAGCACTAGCACTAGTCATTATAGCAGCACTAGCACTAGTCATTATAGCAGCACTAGCACTAGTCATTATAGCAGCACTAGCACTAGTCATTATAGCAGCACTAGTCATTATAGCAGCACCAGCACTAGTCATTATAGCAGCACTAGCACTAGTCATTATAGCAGCACTAGCACTAGTCATTATAGCAGCACTAGCACTAGTCATTATAGCAGCACTAGCACTAGTCATTATAGTAGCACTAGCACTAGTCATTATAGCAGCACTAGCACTAGTCATTATAGCAGCACTAGCACTAGTCATTATAGCAGCACTAGTCATTATAGCAGCACTAGCACTAGTCATTATAGCAGCACTAGCACTAGTCATTATAGCAGCACTAGTCATTATAGCAGCACTAGCACTAGTCATTATAGCAGCACTAGCACTAGTCATTATAGCAGCACTAGCACTAGTCATTATAGCAGCACTAGTCATTATAGCACTAGTCATTATAGCAGCACTAGCACTAGTCATTATAGCAGCACTAGCACTAGTCATTATAGCAGCACTAGCACTAGTCATTATAGCAGCACTAGCACTAGTCATTATAGCAGCACTAGCACTAGTCATTATAGCACTAGTCATTATAGCAGCACTAGCACTAGTCATTATAGCAGCACTAGTCATTATAGCAGCACTAGTACTAGTCATTATAGCAGCACTAGCACTAGTCATTATAGCAGCACTAGTCATTATAGCAGCACTAGAACTAGTCATTATAGCAGCACTAGCACTAGTCATTATAGCAGCACTAGCACTAGTCATTATAGCAGCACTAGCACTAGTCATTATAGCAGCACTAGAACTAGTCATTATAGCAGCACTAGCACTAGTCATTATAGCAGCACTAGCACTAGTCATTATAGCAGCACTAGTCATTATAGCAGCACTAGTACTAGTCATTATAGCAGCACTAGCACTAGTCATTATAGCAGCACTAGTCATTATAGCAGCACTAGAACTAGTCATTATAGCAGCACTAGCACTAGTCATTATAGCAACACTAGCACTAACAGAATAAACTAAAACAACAACACATTCTTATAGAAGTTGAAGGGAAATGGAATTCCACTTAACCATGGCTGAGACACTGTATAATAACATAGGATAATACAGGGATTAATTCCACTTAACCATGGCTGAGATACTGCATAATAACATAGGATAATACAGGGATTAATTCCACTTAACCATGGCTGAGATACTGCATAATAACATACGATAATACAGGGATTAATTCCACTTAACCATGGCTGAGACACTGTATAATAACATAGGATAATACAGGGATTAATTCCACTTAACCATGGCTGAGATACTGCATAATAACATAGATACAGGGATTAATTCCACTTAACCATGGCTGCGATACTGCATAATAACATAGGATAACACAGAGATTAATTCCACTTAACCCTCTCCTGGAGAGATTTACACAGGGTTCCCCCCCCCCTATTTATGTACAAATATTATTTATATATCTTTCCAAAAAAAGAGATGAAGTATATATATATATACCTAGCAACCATAGTCTAGGAGAAAGCGCCTGCTTTGAGGATAATTTTACATGCAGTCATGGTTGCTCAGCTACTAACCACAAAGATGTGAATATCATTATAACATGTTGTCATAATTTTGCACTACACAAACCTACTGTACACTAAATGGTATTTATGGTTGCTTATAATATTGATTTCACTAACAATAATTATGCTAAAAATGATTATATAACAGATATCTGCCATGTTAGCCTGCCAACACAAAACACTCCACACTTGATAAGCAAGCAGTTATTCACACCATAGAAGCCGACACAAAAGATGTTACAGAGAGAGACAAACTCTACTCTGTGGATGATGTATGCCATCAACACACAAATGATGGCAGGTGGATAGTGCTACACACATGCACTGTGTGCTCGCCATACACATATGCACAGAACACAACACACAAGTGAAGGAAACAATAATTCACACATATATATATATACACACACACATAAAAGGCAGGGCTGAGGCTGAGGGCTGAGGTGGCCCCCGGCAGTAATCCACATGCTCGTGGTACTTCTCAAAGCACCTGCGCTCATTGTCTGTGCACAGGTGAACTTGGCAGATAGAGCACAGATATCGAGAATCATATCTGTTGACACTCGGAAGCAGCTTTCTTCACCTGGTAGCCTCACGCACGACACAATGCTTGGCCTTGACCAGTGTACGAGGATAGTGGTCAAGACCTCTAGGATGCTACGTCCTTGATCACACACACATACTGCAGGGGTGGAGTCCAACTCGTCATCTGAGGATTCCTCAGTGGATAGTGGGAAAACTAAAGGACTAGAGGTAGTGGGAGGTGCCACAGACATGGAGCACGATAGAGAAGAAGGGACTGGAAGAGATGGCATAGAAACTGAAGAAGAGTCTGGGGGATCACTGACACAGGAGGAGCATGGCTGCAGCCACACTAATGATGAGCACTGACACAGGAGGAGCATGGCTGCAGCCACACTAATGATGAGATATCACTGACACAGGAGGAGCATGGCTGCAGCCACACTAATGATGAGCACTGACACAGGAGGAGCATGGCTGCAGCCACACTAATGATGAGATATCACTGACACAGGAGGAGCATGGCTGCAGCCACACTAATGATGAGATATCACTGACACAGGAGGAGCATGGCTGCAGCCACACTAATGATGAGATATCACTGACACAGGAGGAGCATGGCTGCAGCCACACTAATGATGATCACTGACACAGGAGGAGCATGGCTGCAGCCACACTAATGATGAGATATCACTGACACAGGAGGAGCATGGCTGCAGCCACACTAATGATGAGATATCACTGACACAGGAGGAGCATGGCTGCAGCCACACTAATGATGAGATATCACTGACACAGGAGGAGCATGGCTGCAGCCACACTAATGATGAGCACTGACACAGGAGGAGCATGGCTGCAGCCACACTAATGATGAGATCACTGACACAGGAGGAGCATGGCTGCAGCCACACTAATGATGGGATATCACTGACACAGGAGGAGCATGGCTGCAGCCACACTAATGATGAGATATCACTGACACAGGAGGAGCATGGCTGCAGCCACACTAATGATGAGCACTGACACAGGAGGAGCATGGCTGCAGCCACACTAATGATGAGATATCACTGACACAGGAGGAGCATGGCTGCAGCCACACTAATGATGGGATATCACTGACACAGGAGGAGCATGGCTGCAGCCACACTAATGATGAGATATCACTGACACAGGAGGAGCATGGCTGCAGCCACACTAATGATGAGATATCACTGACACAGGAGGAGCATGGCTGCAGCCACACTAATGATGAGCACTGACACAGGAGGAGCATGGCTGCAGCCACACTAATGATGAGCACTGACACAGGAGGAGCATGGCTGCAGCCACACTAATGATGAGATATCACTGACACAGGAGGAGCATGGCTGCAGCCACACTAATGATGAGATATCACTGACACAGGAGGAGCATGGCTGCAGCCACACTAATGATGCAAAGAGACTGAGATAACTAGCACTCTGCCCCCTACATCAGTTCCCACCAGCATCTACGTGAAAAGGGAAGAGCTACAGCAACGACCAATCCAGTGTAATTAGTTTGACTCATGCATGGCCAGGCTTAGCTGCACCTCTAGCCCAATGCCTTTATCCAGCTATAGCCGCATCCTAAATACTCCATGCTCTATTTATAGCCCTACAGCCATAGTCACACCCCCAGCCCTATAGCTAGTCACACCCCTTCCTAGTAAAAACAACAACAACCCAGCAACTACCCAGGAAAAAGATCTTACAAAGCAATATTTGTACTAGGAGCTATTTTATGCCTGCATTTACCACTCACCTTGAAACTGTCCTTCGGCATCTATAGAGACCTCAGCACTGACAAATGAACTATCTGCAGAGGCACTACTACTACTACTAGCTTTAGGCTCAGAAGAGACAGCTCTGCTCATAGCTGCTACCTCCTCAGGAGCTATAATGCTTGGCCCTCGGTGGGAATGGACCTCTCTCTTATGTCACAACTGGATTCATCCCGAGAGGCCGAAGTCGCTCTAGTAGTGCATTGACTGCACCTACAGTAGCTCACTCCGAACACTGCCAACATAACTCGAAGTTTGATGTCACGGTTACCCTGGTTACCGACGTAGTAAGGCTTCAATATTACGTGCAAAGATAGAGCAGCTCTCTGGGCACATGCTAGTACAAGAAACTTGCTCATAGTTGATCTTTAATGACGCTTATATCCACGAGAGGGTTAACCATAGTAAAGACATTGTATAACAACATAGAGTAATACAGATTCCACTCAACCATGGTTGAGACACTGTAACAAGGCAAGTTATTACAGAGGTTAGTGATAATAAATGATTATTTTAACCTAAAATGTATAATTCTACTAGTAGACGTAACTGCAGGAGCAAATACAAAGTCATGCCCACTTAGTACGTACTCCACCTATCAGTGTCACACACAAGCCCAACCATAGCATGACTCTTGACTCTTAGCAAACCTTCTGTCCCAAGACTGTACAACAGCTAAAAATATGCATTGATGGCTGCAGCTGTTGTTGCTGCATCTTCTTGAGAGATATAATCTCTCAATGAACTCTCAGTTGACAAATAACATTCCAATAACCAAGCAACTTGAAATTGTATTCTCTCGACGTTTTGACTAGATGCTCTAGCCTTCATCAGGAATAATGATTAATCCTGATGAAAAGGCTAGAGCATCTAGTCGAAACGTCGATAGAATACAATCTGAAGTTGATTATTGAGAAGGTGATTGTAATGATACATAATGTTCGGGCCTCACTTGTCTCTGCTTTGGAATCTTTCCCTCGGCTTCCAGTTTAGCTCTCGCTTGTCTCCTCTTCAAGATGCGGTGGTACTGCTTAGCATTGACATAGAGAGGCTCCTCCTCCATGTCAACAGGAGAAAAATGTGAAAAGGCATTGGTCAAGGAGTGCGTCAGTCCTGGAAGCATCTGAGATGACACAGTGGGGGGGGAGAGGTGATCCAAATCATGCTTCAGAGAGGACATCAAGTAATGGTGGGATGAGAAGAATATGACAGTGAAGATGAGTGTTGGGACAGAGAAGAGTATCAGAGCAGAGGAAATGGTTAGGAGAAGATGGTTGGGGCAGAGGAGAAGATGGTTGGGAAAGAGGAGAAGTTGGTTTGGGTAGAGGAAAAGATGGTTGGGAAAGAGGAGAAGATGGTTTGGGTGGAGGAAAAGATGGTTTGGGAAGAGGAGAAGATGGTTTGGGAAGAGGAGAAGATGGTTTGGGAAGAGGAGAAGATGGTTTGGGCAGAGGAAAAGATGGTTTGGGCAGAAGAGAAGATGGTTGGAGCAGAGGAGAAGATGGTTAGGGCAGAGGAGAAGATGGTTAGGGCAGAGGAGAAGATGGTTGGGGCAGAGGAGAAGATGGTTAGGACAGAGGAGAAGATGGTTGGGGCAGAGGAGAAGATGGTTGGGGCAGAGGAGAAGATGGTTGGGGCAGAGGAGAAGATAGTTTGGGCAGAGGGGAAGATGGTTGGGGCAGAGGAGAAGATTGTTGGGGCAGAGGAGAAGATGGTTGGGGCAGAGGAGAAGATGGTTGGTTGGGGTAGAGGAGAAGATGGTTGGGGCAGAGGAGAAGATGGTTGGGGCAGAGGAGAAGATGGTTGGGGCAGAGGAGAAGATGGTTGGGGCAGAGGAGAAGATGGTTGGGGCAGAGGAGAAGATGGTTGGGGCAGAGGAGAATATGGTTGGGGCAGAGGAGAAGATGGTTGGGGCAGAAGAGAAGATGGTTGGGGCAGAGGAGAATATGGTTAGGGCAGAGGAGAAGATGGTTGGGGCAGAGGAGAAGATGGTTGGGGCAGAGGAGAAGATGGTTGGGGCAGAGGAGAAGATGGTTAGGGCAGAGGAGAAGATAGTTGGGGCAGAGGAGAAGATGGTTGGGGCAGAGGAGAAGATGGTTGGGGCAGAGGAGAAGATGGTTGGGGCAGAGGAGAAGATGGTTTGGGCAGAGGAGAAGATGGTTGGGGCAGAGGAGAAGATGGTTGAGGCAGAGGAGAAGATGGTTGGGGCAGAAGAGAAGATGGTTGGGAAAGAGGAGAAGATGGTTAGGGCAGAGGAGAAGATGGTTAGGGCAGAGGAGAAGATGGTTGGGGCAGAAGAGAAGATGGTTGGGGCAGAAGAAAAGATGGTTGGGGCAGAGGAGAAGATGGTTGGGGCAGAGGAGAAGATGGTTGGGGCAGAGGAGAAGATGGTTGGGGCAGAGGAGAAGATGGTTGGGGCAGAAGAGAAGATGGTTGGGGCAGAGGAGAAGATGGTTGGGGCAGAGGAGAAGATGGTTGGGGCAGAGGAGAAGATGGTTGGAGGAGAAGATGGTTGGGGCAGAGGAGAAGATGGTTGGGGCAGAGGAGAAGATGGTTGGGGCAGAGGAGAAGATGGTTGGGGCAGAGGAGAAGATGGTTGGGGCAGAGGAGAAGATGGTTGGGGCAGAAGAGAAGATGGTTGGAGCAGAGGAGAAGATGGTTGGGGCAGAGGAGAAGATGGTTGGGGCAGAGGAGAAGATGGTTGGGGCAGAAGAGAAGATGGTTGGAGCAGAAGAGAAGATGGTTAGGGAAGAGGAGAAGATGGTTAGGGCAGAGGAGAAGATGGTTGGGGCAGAGGAGAAGATGGTTGGGGCAGAAGAGAAGATGGTTGGGAAAGAGGAGAAGATGGTTTGGGTAGAGGAAAAGATGGTTGGGGCAGAAGAGAAGATGGTTGGAGCAGAGGAGAAGATGGTTGGGCAGAGGAGAAGATGGTTGGGGCAGAGGAGAAGATGGTTGGGGCAGAGAAGATGGTTGGGGCAGAGGAGAAGATGGTTGGGGCAGAGGAGAAGATGGCTGGGGCAGAAGAGAAGATGGTTGGGGCAGAGGAGAAGATGGTTGGGGCAGAGGAGAAGATGGTTGGGGCAGAGGAGAAGATGGTTAGGGCAGAGGAGAAGATGGTTGGGGCAGAGGAGAAGATGGTTGGGGCAGAGGAGAAGATGGTTTGGGCAGAGGAGAAGATGGTTGGGGCAGAGGAGAAGATGGTTTGGGCAGAGGAGAAGATGGTTTGGGCAGAGGAGAAGATGGTTGGGGCAGAAGAGAAGATGGTTGGGGCAGAGGAGAAGATGATTGGGTCAGAGGGGAAGATGGTTGGGGCAGAGGAGAAGATGGTTCGGGCAGAGGAGAAGATGGTTGGAGCAGAGGAGAAGATGGTTGGAGCAGAAGAGAAGATGGTTGGGGCAGAGGAGAAGATGGTTGGGGCAGAAGAGAAGATGGTTGGGGCAGAGGGGAAGATGGTTTGGGCAGAGGAGAAGATGGTTTGGGCAGAAGAGAAGATAGTTGGGGCAGAGGAGAAGATGGTTGGAGCAGAGGAGAAGATGGTTGGGGCAGAGGGGAAGATGGTTGGGGCAGAGGGGAAGATGGTTGGGGCAGAGGAGAAGATGGTTTGGGCAGAAGAGAAGGTAAGGGCTTGGTGTATGTATATCTGTCACTGGACAGAGTGATTCTTTATTCAAAATGCAATCAAGAACCAAAACAGTGGCTCCTTCAACAGCACTCTCAATCTCTTCAATCTAACCGTCATAGTCTGTGCAGGTGTGAGCGAAGTCCCCGTTCCCATAGCTACAGAGGTGGTGGGTGGGGAGCCAGTGAGCGTGCTCAGCTGCATTCCTAGCATGCTGGCCAGCGAGGCCGCTGTGAGCAGGGACTGGGAGGGGCTTGTAATGATGGGTGCAGTCTGGCTGGAGCCCCCACTGATAAGCTGGCTCTGCAAAGCCTGCACGGGAGAAACGAGAAAAGCCTCGATCAATACGTACGGTTATGGTACTTACACGGGGAGCCACTATTCTGTCTACAAACCTTGATGTTTGAACTTCAACCTCAATAAATAGATGCACATGCAAAAATAATTTGCACACTTACAGTATTGCTGTTGCAACACTAAGCCACACCCACACTTATAGTATTGCTGTTATTGGTGCAACACTAAGCCACACCCACACTTATCGTATTGCTGTTACTGGTGCAACACTAAGCCACACCCACACTTATCGTATTGCTGTTGCAACACTAAGACACACCCACACTTATAGTATTGCTGTTATTGGTGCAACACTAAGCCACACCCACACTTATAGTGTCACACCCACACTTAGCATTGCTGTTGTTGATACTGGTCAACACTAAGCCACACCCACACTTAGCATAGTGCTGTTATTGATACTGGTGCAACACTAAGCCACACCCACACTTATTGTATTGCTGTTGTTGATACTGGTGCAACACTAAGCCACACCCACACTTATTGCAGTGGTGTTGTTGGTACTGGTGCCCACAGCAACACTACAAGTCTCAGCTGTTCATAACCACCTTAAATCTACTGCCCTCGGGATAGAGCTACCATAATATGAAGGGAGTTGCAAATAGCCTATTTCAAGATCTCCACCCAAGCCCGTATATTTTGTGATGTTTTGTAAAAAAATGTGAAATTTCCTTTTTGTTGCTCATGCCCTTCCATTACAACTCCGCAACTCGTCCTTCAAGTTTGAAGGCATTCTGATGCCCCACTCTCAAGTTATGGAGGACTTTGTCCATACAATTCACTTGCATTCAAACGCCATGTTCAAAAAGAAGACTCGCTAAGCATCCTGGCATAAAGACTTGGTTTTGATCTAAAAATAAAGCCCACTGCATGCTTATTTGTGGTATTTTAATCGCACATATAATTGAGTACTACTGCACAGTCAGCTCTATTTGAAAAGATGTCTGGGAGAAAAAAGACCAGGTCTACTTACACTAAGAAGCATCCCAAAGTCTTCTACAAACCCCAGCCATCTGCTACTGCTCCAGCTACTGCTCCAGCTACTGCTCCAGCTACTGCTCCAGCTACTGCTCCAGTTACTACTCCAACTACTGTTCCAGTTACTACTCCAACTATTGCTGCTCCAACTACTGCTCCAGCTACTGCTCCAGTTACTGCTCCAACTACTGATCCAGTTACTACTCCAGCTACTGCTCCAGCTACTGCTCCAGCTACTACTCCAACTACTGCTCCAGTTACTACTCCAACTACTGCTCCAGTTACTAATCCAGCTACTGCTCCAGTTACTAATCCAGCTACTGCTCCAGTTACTACTCCAACTACTGCTCCAGTTACTACTCCAGCTACTGCTCCAGTTACTACTCCAGCTACTGCTCCAGCTACTGCTCCAGTTACTACTCCAGTTACTACTCAAAACTACTGCTCCAGTTACTGCTCCAGCTACTGCACCAGCTACTGCTCCAGCTACTGCTCCAGTTACTACTCCAGTTACTACTCAAAACTACTGCTCCAGTTACTACTCCAACTACTGCTCCAGTTGCTACTCCAACTACTGCTCCAGTTGCTACTGCTCCAACTACTGCTCCAACTACTGCTCCAGTTACTACTTCAGCTACTGCTCCAAGGAAGAATTCCTGAAGCTTTGATGGTGCGAAGTGTCCTTGGAGCGACCCAGAACTATAACCAGTCCCATCTGGAAGAGATGTCTCAAGTCAAAGTTTTCATCATCAACAATTGTGGAGATCGCTGTGGATTTGGCAGTGATGACTTTCAACTCCTGGCCAGGAAGCACTGAAGGATTTGTTGCAACAGCTCAAGAATGGTCTGGATCCGGCCACTTTTCAAGTTCCTTGACTCGAAGGGTGATATTCGCATCTGGGAGGCCGAGTATAAGGGAGAGAGGTGGTGAAGAAGCGGCGACGCCAGATGAAGTTGGACAAGGTGACCACAGATAAGGAGCTGAGGAGGGGGCAAGGTACAGCTATGGAGGAGGAGGGGCAGCATTATAATTACCTCTTCTTTTATCATCCCCCGTCCTTCACATGCACCTGGCACAAGCAGGCACTCCATTACATGCACCTGGTACAAGCAGGCACGGCATTACATGCTGTAGAGTCACATTCATACTCACGCCTGTCCTTTACATGCACCTGGTACAAGCAGGCACTGCATTACATGCTGTAGAGTCACATTCATACTCACGCCTGTCCTTTACATGTACCTGGCACAAGCAGGCACTGCATTACATGCTGTAGAGTCACATTCATACTCACGCCTGTCCTTTACATGCACCTGGTGCAAGCAGGCACTGCATTACATGCTGTAGAGTCACATTCATACTCACGCCTGTCCTTTACATGCACCTGGCACAAGCAGGCACTACATTACATGCTGTAGAGTCACATTCATACTCACGCCTGTCCTTTACATGCACCTGGCACAAGCAGGCACTGCATTACATGCTGTAGAGTCACATTCATACTCACGCCTGTCCTTTACATGCACCTGGTAAGGCAGGCACTGCATTACATGCTGTAGAGTCACATTCATACTCACGCCTGTCCTTTACATGCACCTGGCACAAGCAGGCACTGCATTACATGCTGTAGAGTCACATTCATACTCACGCCTGTCCTTTACATGCACCTGGCACAAGCAGGCACTGCATTACATGCTGTAGAGTCACATTCATACTCACGCCTGTCCTTTACATGCACCTGGTACAAGCAGGCACTACATTACATGCTGTAGAGTCACATTCATACTCGTGCCTTTTCCAGTTTTCCCAAAAGATTACATGCAAGCGAAGTACAATGGAGGGCAGGTAAGTCAAGCACAGCGGAGAACAGGTGAGTGTAAAACAGCAAGGAAGATGGTGTATGGATATCCCAACAGCAATGCCATCACTTCAGGAGTGATTTCCCAAGAACATGTGATTATAAAAATTAATGCCAAAAAATGAGGAAGCAAAAAGTTCACCGACAACTTGATATGTGATAATCACTATTTTAGTGCTCTTATAAATTAATTGGCAACACACCTCAATGGTTACTATAGATGTCTACACATGGAAGGTGGTAAAGATTGTAGTTCCCATTAGGTATTCCCCCCCCCAAGGCTTAGCTAATAGGGTAACCGCTGCATCATTAATTTTGGATGGAAATTGTCATAAAGCATATCACTTTAAAGCTTGTGAGCTAAGCTTTCTTTCGGCATTAAAATATTTATTTGCAGGGGATAAAGTATTTCAAAATTACTCACGAATAATTAATGAGTTGTGGGTTCAGCTGCTCCAGCCAATTGGGAATGCAACTGTGAAACAGACCTTTCTCCATGTAACCACACCCTCATTTTGCCAAGCAATCCACACACACACACACAAAAGTGAATTTTAATTTGACGCAGCTTTGTGGGCTGGCTCAAGATTATTGCTAGGGGGTGCTCCTTGGCAAGGCTTGGGAGAATGCAATCCAAGGATTATAAGCCCTAGAATCAACTTCGAGAAGCTCAAATGCGAGTGATTTATTCATGGAAGGATACATCAAAGCTTTTCAGCCTAGTCAAAATATGGGGAGACTGCAGAC
Source organism: Cladorhizidae sp. MBARI D1340-BT2 (assembly GCA_028752905.1). Lineage (NCBI taxonomy): Eukaryota > Metazoa > Porifera > Demospongiae > Poecilosclerida > Cladorhizidae > Cladorhizidae sp. MBARI D1340-BT2. The sequence continues at coordinate 2,925,070 of JAQNBH010000003.1, read as the reverse complement.
ATCACATATGCTCAGCCACACCCATTTATTTAAGAAGTGCACCATAGGAAATATATCAGACACACCCTCTAATGATATTCATGAGCACTGCACACAAAGTATGCTGTGTGGATATCTCTGCACTTTGACTTTCCTATAAGATATTGGATGGTCTCATTCAGGGCATCCCAATGTGGACAGCCCCAAACCCCAGGGTATCTAAACCTCAGGGTATCTAGGGATAGGATGAAACATGTAGCATACAGAAAATCCCAGTGTGGTGTGGACAACCCCAGGGTATCTAAACCCCAGTGTATCTAATCCTCAGGGTATCTAGGGATAGGATGATATCACTCGTGGCATCCCAGTGTGGTGTGGACAACCCCAGGGTATCTAAACCCCAGGGTATCTAGGGTATCACTCAGGGCATCCCAGTGTGGTGTGGACAACCCCAGGGTATCTAATCCTCAGGGTATCTAGGGATAGGGTGGTATCACTCAGGGCATCCCAGTGTGGTGTGGACAACCCCAGGGTATCTAAACCCCAGGGTATCTAAACCCCAGGGTATCTAATCCTCAGGGTATCTAGGGATAGGGTGGTATCACTCAGGGCATCCCAGTGTGGTGTGGTCAACCCCAGGGTATCTAAACCCCAGGGTATCTAAACCCCAGGGTATCTAATCCTCAGGGTATCTAGGGATAGGATGTTATCACTCAGGGCATCCCAGTGTGGTGTGGACAACCCCAGGGTATCTAAACCCCAGGGTATCTAGGGTATCACTCAGGGCATCCCAGTGTGGTGTGGACAACCCCAGGGTATCTAAACTCCAGGGTATCTAAACTCCAGGGTATCTAAACTCCAGGGTATCTAAACCCCAGGGTATCTAGGGTATCACTCAGGGCATCCCAGTGTGGTGTGGACAACCCCAGGGTATCTAAACTCCAGGGTATCTAAACTCCAGGGTATCTAAACTCCAGGGTATCTAGGGATAGGATGGTATCACTCGGGGCATCCCAGTGTGCCACAGACAACTCCAGGGTATCTAAACCCCAGGGTATCTAGGGATAGGATGGTATCACTCGTGGCATCCCAGTGTGCCGGGGACACACCCAGGGTATCTAAACCCCAGGGTATCTAGGGATAGGATGATATCACTCGGGGCAACCCGGGGACACACCCAGGGTATCTAAACCCCAGTGTATCTAGGGATAGGATGATATTACTCGGGGCAACCCGGGGACACACCCAGGGTATCTAAACCCCAGTGTATCTAGGGATAGGATGTTATCACTCAGGGCATCCCAGTGTGGTGTGGACAACCCTAGGGATAGGATGATATCACTCGGGGCAACCCGGGGACACACCCAGGGTATCTAGGCATGCTCAAGGTTACCCACCTGATCCTAGTCACACCCCTGTCCCTAGCCAGTGCAAAGTGAGGAGGAAATTTGAACTTTCGACACCCATAGATGTTCCTGGGATTGTTCATGGTCTTATTTATAGAGGGGGGGGGGGGGGGAGTTAATTCCCCCAAAGTCCTTGCCCAAGAATTTTGCAAAATAGGTGCTGATTTATTGTGGTCAATTTATACTTGCCAACAATCAGATTCGAATCCCGTATCAGTTTTATACATCCCGTGTGAACAGCTGGTTGTTAAGCGCATATCCTCAATTGAACCTATGACCCCACAAGCACGAATCTTTTTGCCGACTCAGCTCATTGCTGACGAACACGAGGGCAAGATGCAAGCTGTTGGTAGGGCAAGCAGAGAAACTGTTCTGAAATAGCAACGATGTGTGTCTCAAGCAAGATGCCAACAGCATGTCTATCAAAAACATTTCCTTCACCTTTCTCTATACACGTAGCTTTTCTTCATTGAACAGCCTCCAAACTGTCGTATAGAACTATTTGGTTCCAAGAAAGATCTGGACAGGAACTGCATCTAGACTTGAAGCAGCTGTTTGTACAAACATTGCCCACTTTCACAATCTCTAACGAAGGCATTTGTTGTCCTGAGAGTGTAAGGTTCAGATCCAAAGCCACAGCATGGGGTGTGTGAGTACAACGGAAGACCATGCAGGGCATGAAAATCAGGCATGCTTATTTTTTCCCAGTGGGATTGGCAGTACATGTTTGCTATCTGTTCATGGGTGCATCGCCAGGCCGGCTAATCAAGTATAGATGTTGTGGGTTTGGAAGGAAATGTCCGATGTCTTGCAGTGACACCTCATTTCTTGAGAGAACAAATGAACCCGCCCTCTTCCTGCAAGACGGTGTGGAGAGTTGTCGCTGTGCTATCACACTCATTACTTTGCACAACAGAAGTTCTGCGATGCTCAGTACTGTGGATTGGTTGTATGAAGAGGGAGGAAGCTCCTAACATCAGCCATGATGAGCCGTTTATTACTACTGAGTACAGCTTTAGAGAAATGGCCATTAAGGTTGGTGTTCTTCCTGAGCTTTTGGGCAAGTGGTACTCAAGGGAGCCAATACCAAGGTTTCATTTTCTAAATGAAACCCTGAAGACGATCAAGCTTTCCTGCAACATAAACAGAGGGAAGGTGGAGAATGAGCAAAGAACATGCTGTGCTGTAGTAGAGAGGGAGGAGAAATGGCTGGCGTTGCCCTGTAGAGTGGTCTGATACATATGTCTACATTCACGTGGAGAGAGTTGTTGGTCAGGCAAAGTATACCTTACAGTCAAGACTACCTGTTAACTTTATGTGTATTGAGGAGGAGACACTAGCACTGTAGATATAATTGCTGGTATTTGTGGGTTGCTGTGCTTCATTCAATTGACTAACAATAATCACTAATGGATGTCATCAAACAACTGCAGAGATTAATACTTCCGTTGTTTCAGTATTTAGACAGTCAAAATGCAAGGCCCTGCCCCCTTACAAACCTCTAGGCAAGGTCCTGATTCCCTGCAAATAATCTCTAGGCAAAGTCCTAATCCCCTACAAATCTCTAGGCAAGGCCATGATCCCCTACAAATCTATAGTCAAGCCCGCCTGACTCCCTACAAATCACTAGGCAAGGTCCTGATCCCCCGCAAATCTCTAGGCAAGGTCCTGATCTCCTGAAAATAATATCTAGGCAAGATCCTGATCCCATGAAAATCTGTAGTCAAGGTCCTGATCCCTTACAAATAATCTCTAGGCAAGGTCCTGACCCCCTACAAATTTTCAGGTAAGGTTCTGATCCCCAACAAATCTCTAGGCAAGCTCCACCCACATTAAGGCCAAGCTTCATCAAAACCACGACAAACTGTGGAAACAAGACAGGGATACCTTATTGATGCTTTCTACAGAAGCTTATAAAACTGAAAACTGCCATTAAAGTTTCAAAGTTAGGCAGTCCAGTATATTCTTTGTCACCTTGAAAAGACTCCTCAGTTAAACACTAGTAAGTTTTTGTCGCTTGATTAATTTTCAATGGCTCACGTTCTTCTCTCAGCCGCAGGCACTCATCCAGAACACTCCAGCATCAGCAATGAGCTTTCCCTCTTGCCATTCTCACTACATTCTGGTAGTGATATTCAAGTTTTGCTGCTCTGCATCCATCTCCTATTAGTCTGACATTCATAAACCAGTCGTTGCGCAGGTGCCTGTGTGTGGCTCACAGTACCCAGTACATGACCAACTATAGACCGATGTAACAATCACATAGCAGAGGCCAGTCCCATTATTTTTTTAACTTTTCTTCGCTTCTTCTGCTCTTTCAAATCTTTCCGTATCCTTCACCAGTTTGCTCTTCAAAGGGCTCTTGGTGTAGCCAAATGCGGAGGGCACACAGTTAGGAGAGAGTTGACAGCTGTCCCTCCCCCTGTAAGGAAGTGAGCGATACATATGCAAGAATGCTCTGTAGGCATCCAGCACTTGCGTCCAACAATAGCTATCCATCATACTCTTCTCTCTACATTTTCCAGAGATTAGAACAGCCATCGCACAATAAATCCCATACTTGCTCAAGCTCATTTCTTACCGCTCAAAACCACATGATTCAACACCTCCCCAAAATGCAACTGCCGATATCTGAGCAGTGATAGACTCAAACCTCTGCAACTATATCTGAGTTCTCAGTGATAGCCACTAACCTCTGCAACTATATCTGAGCAGTGATAGCCACAAACCTCTGTGATTACACCCAAGAAGAAGTGTCGACTACGACTTCACCAACGAAAAATAATTTGGTGACTTTGACATATTCGCAACACTAACATTCTTATTTAGGTCATTAGGTCATTAGGTCACAGTATTTGTCTCTCTGTCTCAGTGGTAAAGGGTCTAGCTATGTGAGAGAATTGAACTTTGTAACTGCACTATATCAAAGCAAAGTTTTCTTCAAAGTTTGGGAATGGAGAAGGTACCTATTTTTACTCAGCAAGCTTGGTCCTATCAAGGTTGGTAATATAACCATAAATAATAATAAAATAAAATAAACACAAGTGCTTACAACCAAGGAACTGAAACCCACCTGTAGAAATTGAATGGAATCCTGGCTTTGTAGAAAAAGACTCTGCTGTGAAGTGGACATTTCCTCCTCAGTCAAAGAGTAGGTATTATCAGCAGAGTCACTAGCAGATACCAGTTGAGAATCCGGGGTAATAGAAGCCATTTTGAACTTTTCTTCTACATAATGCACCGCCGGTGAACTTCGACTTCTGGCAGTGTTGCTGTCAGGGAGGGGCGTGGTCAGTTTGGGAGATTGCAAGGCCGAGCGGTAATCTAGTAGTCTACTTGCAGGGCACTATACAAGTTGAAGTCGGAGGTGTGCACTTGCATTGGAGTAGGTTTGCATTGCTTATTTAAGAAACAACCTTGCTCTCTAGATCAGCGCTTGCAGAATGAGTGTCCCCAAGGAGATACGTGAGATGGGGGTAGACAAAGCTGACGAGCTCATCTCCACTATGATGTACGACCACGAGCAAATTTCCTCCTTTCCTTATTCCACTAGAACATCTGCCAAGTGTACTACTCGGCTCCCAGAGAGTTGCAATGAAAAGCCCACTACCTCTCTTGTCTCTCGCTTATGGCGCTCCAGGACAGTCTCGGAGGATATGATAGTGCCACCAGCTGCTCTTGCTATCAGACAGAGCCACTGGAAGGCAACTGATGTGGCATCTAAATGTGCTGACCCAAAATGTAGAAAGCTGTTCACGAATAGAGATCGAAGACGTAATTGTTCCATGTGTGGCAAAGTCTTTTGCTTTTATTGCACCAACTATAGACGGCGACTCTCAACTAATTCCAGACCAGACCCCCTGGGGAAGTTCTACACTGTCTGTCTAGTATGTTTCAATTATTCAGATGTGCTTGGCGGTAACCGAGATCACATGAGAGAATTTCAGAGCATCCGGAGAGGCACGATTGGCCTAATAAGAGAGAGTGAGGAGCAGGAGGAACAGAGGTCATTGTGTCAGCGTCGGGAAACACCTGGCAAGAGAAAGACGATGCACTGCAACCTGGATCGGCTCGTGGCTGGTTACCAGGCCAACCAGAGTATGATGAAGGAATGGGCATCGGAAATAGTGGTACCGAAGTGGCAAAAGTCTGAAGATTGGGTGCCATCCAAGGAAATCTCCAATTGTAGCAACTGTGGTACTGGTCTGAGCATGATAAACCGCAAGCTTCACTGTCGGATCGGAGGCCAGGTCTTTTGTTCAAATTGTACCACCGAGGAGTTGATTTTGTATTTTGATGAAGAAGGTAAGGTGAGATGGGCTCTGAATGGAAAGGATGGTGGTCCAACAAAGGCACCAGAGAAGTTTTGTTTGTTGGTGGTCTGCCTCAATTGCTCCACAGAGCTGAACAAGATAGCGAAGGAAAATATCTCGGCTCCTCCACCTCCCGTCTTCTTGGAGGCTCTAGAAGCCTTACACTCGCAACTGTCAAAGATGCAGGCTAAAATTGACTCTAACCTACCTGGTTACACATATCTCGTCGAATGCATGGACAAGACAGACAATAGCCCGAGCCAAGTGGAAATGAAGCATCCACTGAGAATACTGATCAAGACGCAGTCGGACCTTTCCGATGCTTTCTCAAGCTTTGCTGTGGAGAGCCAGAAACTAAAGCGGATGAAACCTATAACACAAACGCAGGAGAAGTTACTGCGTAACATGATGTTAGGTGTGTATCGGTTTTACAGCGAGAACATGTATTCTTTTCGCAACCTCAAGAACCACCTGGCTGAGATTGTACCCATGGAGACATTGGGTGATATCCAAGCTACCCTTAGCATGCAGAGCATGGAGAGGATTCATGTTGTCATCCAGCAGCTGACATTGGAGGCCCTGAAGCTGGAACACCATTACAAGTTTGACAACAAGTTCTTCAGCCCCATCATCGATATTTCTAACATTATGGATGTTGAATTCAAAGAATTTGTTCACAAAAGGGGAGATAACTGGGAAGAACACAACCAGATTATTATGGAGTTTATTGAGAAGGAGATGAAGAGTGATTGTCGGCTTTTAAAGATAAATAAAGAGGCTCTGAGGCGGGGCCAACCTCGAGTGATCCACTACCTGGTTGTGAGTCAGTGTTCCAGTATCATCCATGAGTGCTATCGTGAGTTGCAAGCCAAAACCATTGACAGAGAGTTCAGTAAGGTGAAGGAGAACCTACATGCTGCATGTGAACAGCTGGACATGGTTCTCGTCAGGATGAATAGTGAACAGTTTTGGTGATGGTGACCAGATTGCATAGTTCTTGTAAAGAATGCATCATTTTTTTTCGTGGTCATTTTTATTAATTTTCCCCCCAGATTGTGTGCCAATATATATATATATATACTTCTGATGAAAAAATTATATATACCAGTATAACAATACCAGTATAACAGTCCTCTACTAACATTAATAATAATAATGAGATAAAACTGACCTTATATCTGAATGATAAAGTCACTGATGTTCATTAATTAAAAGAAGGGTCTCTACTGCTGCTGGTGCAAGAACAAAAACTAGACACTACCTACATATATCACATCATGGTCTGGCTCATTTTCTAGTGGGTGGGGTCAGGCCTGGTAATCCGAATGCTTGCAAAGAGCCTGGTCTCGGCGGGGTACTGGTTGTACCACAGGAACTCTCCAAGACCTTCAAGGGACACAACTCTGGCTGGAGAGAACCAAATGAGTTCAAATCTCCAAGAGGGCTCACGTTTGTGGGAGTACTGAACTTAATCCCCCCTAGAGGGTCGGTCTGAAGTGGCGAGAAAATGCCGCTGTCGAATGATCCCTTTAGAGGAGTGAAAGGTGAAGGGAAGTAGGGGTGTGACTGGGCATCCGAAGTCAACAGAAGTTGAGATACCTTCACTTGTTTTGGTGTGGCGAGGTTGCAGTAGAGAGGTGAGAACGAAATCGTGCTACTTTCAGTATCCACATGGCTCTTGATAGGAGTGAGCAGAGAAGAATCCAAGAGATGTAGACTAGTATCCTGCTCCTTGGTGGGCGTGGTGAATGAGGGGGAGTCCTCCAAGGTACTGCCAACTCCGCCCACACAGAGCTGTTTGAAATTGCTCTGATTAGCAGTATCGTTTAAAGGGTAATATCCCCATTTGTAACCACATGGCATATTTTTCTTTTTCTTTGGAGTAGGAGAGGTGAAGCTGTCATCATCTCTGCCCATGCCGCCATGGTCCCACACCTCAGCTGCCATCTCTACCACTTCATCGTCAACACTTCTATTTATCAGCTCATCCACCTCTTGAAGACACTGATCCTTGGCATAGTTGTGATCTTGGAGGTGCAGAGGCCTCATTAATGGCCAATGCATGGCATTCACAGCTAATGTCCCTTCCGCCATGGCTTTACAATCTATATCCTCCTGGTTAGCAAATGTAAGATGATCTGCATTCTCGTCAATGATGACTTCAACCACAACTTCATTGGAGGCACCAATACTGTGCGCACTGGAGCAGCTTTTCGGACCCAAGGACAAGCTCTTTTCAAGTGAGAAGTAAGACGGATTGGTGGTCATGTCAGACTTGGGAAGGACTGGAATGAACTTTCCTTTGCTCTTGATAATACGAGTGGAATGCTCTCTGTGATAGGCGCAGTTCGTGTCTATAATTGGAGGCTGCAGAGTAGCAAAAAGTGGGACTGCCTTTTTTAGCTCTTCCTCTCCATCTGAGAGCAGAGTCCAATAGGATCCGTTGCCACGACGAGGTGGGTACTGGTAGACTTTCATAAACATGCTCTTACGGATAGAGAGGTTGTGCCTGATAGAGTTCTAAAAACAAGGGATGGAAAAATAAGAAATTTTGCAAGGTTACTAAGCGAAGAGACAAACAAACAACAAAGGTATTGTCGTGATGTGTGCAATTTGATCACGTGTCAACAAGTACAGACGAGTGATAAATGACCAAAAATATCAACATATTGTTAGTACTCAGTTAGCACAAGTGAAAACCATCACTTTGGTGTATACACCTAACAAGGAGAGACGGACAACCAAAGAACAAAGAACATCCAATATTATAATAAAAGTCTACAGATTAATACATGGACAACCTAGCAGAATATTATACTATTACTATGGCAACCTAACTGATGGACCTCCATAAGTGCTTGCATATGTAAACCAGGACATCATTCACACACACACACACACACACAGTCATAAAATATACTGTGGCACTACAAAAAAGGATTTTTTTACCTTTACCTGCACATCCACAGTAGACTGTAGTCTATAAAATAGTTACTTCTAGTTTGACTGGGGAAGCGAGCAAAATCACAAAAAAGTACTGACTGCTATCATGATCATGAACAAGACCCTACGCTGCTGTTTCTGGCAGTTCTTCTGCCGAGAAAATGTGCCCAGGTACCTATGGCTATCAGGGAACCACCTCTGAATCCCTTCACCCTTGAGAAAGGAGGCACTCTTGGGTGGATTCATTTGCTTTGTTATTGTAGACAAAGCGTAACTTTTGTTAGGATATTGCAGTGCACATGATTCTTGTAGTAACCTGCAGCTTATTGTATTTGTGATATGAATAGTTGGTGAAAGTGATTCTTGGTGAAAAAGTTATAGCTCTAAATATCATGGTTATAAAAAGCACAAATTAAGTCGATGATCAATGGTTAATACATCTATTATTTTTTATCCTGCTATATATAATATATAAGGACTACGCAAAGAATAAGGATTAGTTAACACACAGGAATAGGCGAAAATACACACAAACTTTAGCACCAACCTTCCAAGCTTTAGCTTCTGGTGTGCGGTAGAAAGGAAAGGTATACTCAATCCAACGATAGATGCTACTAAGCGTCATCATGCGCTGTGGTGTGCTACATATTGCTAAAGCAATAAGAGAGGCATAAGAGAGGGGAGGCTTGTTGGTGTCTTTCTTGGAATTGTTGGTGTACTCCAGCTTCTTACGGCAGGTATCTTTGCTTCCACCTCTACCCCCCTTGCCTCCCACCCTTTTGTGGTCATGAGCTAGCCCAGGGAAATCTGAACCTACAATTAAAAAGCAAGAAGAAAAAGAAATAATAATAAAAATAAAATTTTTTTTTAGATCAATAGCAAACTAAAAATACCTGCATCCATTGTCTGCAACCACTGCATGTCAGTCAAACTGTCATCCACATCACAACCTGGGATGTTGTATGAGAGAGCAGAGACATGCCACTGCTGAGGGTGAATGGCAGGTAGCTTCATCTCCTCTTGGAGGCGCTGCTGAGCCCACTGGTCTCCACATAATTTCGTAAAGGATGTGGTGTGTGAGATTTGCTGAGGGATTTGAGAAACAGGTAGGTTGGGTGGAAGGTTGGAGATGTCCCTAAGCCTGAGTGCCATTGAGAATCAGATAGCCAACTGTTGTACAAGTTGAGCTCTAGGATGTGGAAAGACAACATGGGTGGAGTTTCACCTCATGGCACATGCCAATGATCTGTACTGTCCTTACAGCTAACCAATCCTTACAGCTAACCAAACAACCAAACCGCTAACCAATAAGAGAAACCAGAAAAAAACAGTACAACATGCAACTTTAGAACTACTCTTGCTGAGACCCTCCCCATGGACCCGTTGCTAAGTGTAGCTACCTGCACTAGCATCCAAAAAAATAACCTCTACGAAATACTGAATGACTAAAACTTACTGACAACTGCTGTTTTTCAACTCTTTGTTACAGTAGGTGTTAAAATAGAGGTCCAAATCTGTAGCAGGGTAGAACTCCATTCAAGCTCGAAGTAACACATAAAATGAACCGACTTTCAAAATACGTGGGAAAAATTAACGTATGGGCATGCGCATAAATATCCCGCGTAAAGAAAAGCCATGATAGCCTTTTCTTGGGTAAGCAGTAGTTTAGATTTACTCAGTTCCTGAATTTTGCTCTGTTTCTTCAGGGGGCTAATAGCTACGGACAGCTAGGTGTTGGACATGCAGAAGACATGCCCTTCCCAATGAAGATGAATTTGGAAAGCTCTGAGGCCGAGATACTGAAACAAATAGCTGGAGGAGGAGGACACACTGTTTTGCTTACATGTAAATTGTAAATAAATACTGGGTTCAAGTTGCTCTGTTGGCCTATTACAATTGTGGCCTATTACAATTGTTGAGGAGCTAGTACTTATAGTGTCAAGGTGGCCCAAATCTGGTGGGGAATCAAATTTCTTCATTCCTGCCTGTCAAATAATGGCTAGTCTATAATGACCCTTTACCTTTTTTGTATTTGGGTCTGTAGAAAAAAATTATCAGTGTTGCTAGCATGTTATTTGTGTTAGTACAGCTACAATCGTGTGCCAATCAGACTGCAGTTATACTTGTTGGTTACATTTCAGGCACATGAATGCTGGTTTAATTCTCCACAAGCCTTGTTACTCACAAACAGTCATTACACTTGCAAAAGTCTGTACTGTTACATTTGCAAAATATTGTTGGCCATTTTTGAGAGATGGGTGGTATAAGCTTCCTTACAATAACCTCAATAATCAACTAGAAATTGTACTCTCTTGACATTTCGACTGGATACTCTAGCCTTCACCAGGAATAATTCCTGCTTCACAAGTTGACCCCCACCTCAAAGATAGGGAAGGTAAAGGTTTGTGTACCCAAGACTAGTTTACTGCATTAGACACATCTACTCTGCGCTCTTCCTCCTACCAAGAAGAGGAGAGTTGCCTCTGTGTGTAAACAGAGGCACTATATAGGTTAACAATAGCAACATGTTGGTATTTTCACTGGATGAAAAGTGGAGTTTTCTGTGTCTGACCTTCGAACTGCAGGAAGTGTAGTCTAGATACGATTAAAACCTTGTGAAATGCAATTTGTTTCTGTGGGGAAATTAGTTATCCCTCATTCAGGTTACAACTGCCGACTGCGAGAAAAGCCTGAAGTGCTTGCAGTATGTGCTCTAGCTATATATTTCCCTGTGTAGTTGGTAATTAGCTGGCTAGAATATTTATGAACTGTTTGTCTTGGCATGTGTTTGTGTGACAGGTACCTAAACCTAGGCAGCTACCTTTGCGATAATCCTCTTGATATATCTACATGGTACATCTAGCACTGCTGCTGGATGCTATACTAGGCTCAACAAGAAGAGGTAAGCATAGATGCCCGTGCAACTTTCCTCTGAAGAAGGGCTTCCAGAAACACCAGTAAAGGCTGGGTAGAGACCGTTCAATGTGGCAATTGCAATGGTCAGCCTTCAATTTTTTGCTTGCTTGTCCCATCAAACCAGAAGTAAAGGTGTATGACCACTCTATATCGCTAGAACAATAAGTTATATAATATATATTTTGTGACTGAGATCAAGCTTGTTTGATGATCCACTGTGCAAGGTATTACTATGTGTAGAGGACTGATTTTGTCAACCCACTTACTGTGTGTAATCAGCTGACCTCAGTGATGTTCAAGGTACTTTGTAGTACTTGTCAACCCACTTATTGTGTGTAATCAGCTGACCTCAGTGATGTTCAAGGTACTATGTATACTTGTCGACCTACTTACTGTGTGTAATCAGCTGACCTCAAGTGATGTTCAAGGTACTGTGTAGTACTTGTCAAACCACTTATTGTGTGTAATCAGCTGACCTCAGTGATTTTCAAGGTACTGTGTCAACCCACTTATTGTGTGTATCAGCCTCAGTATGTTCAAAGTACTATGTAGTATGATTTTGTCAACCCACTTATTGTGTAATCAGTTGACCTCAGTGATGTTCAAGGTACTGTGTAGTACTTGTCAACCTACTTACTGTGTGTAATCAGCTGACCTCAGTGATGTTCAAAGTATATACAGTAGGAAGTCAGTTATCCAAACATGTTGGGACCGGAGGGTGTTCGGATAACTGAAATGTTCGGATAACTGAAGTTGCACACAATAAATAAAACCCTTAACCTTTGCATCTCTGCTGGACAAACCATAGAAACACAGCTTTATCCAGCTCATCATAGTCAGCTCTCCTGACTACCTTTCTCTTCTTTTTACAGTCACCGTCCTGAACTTCAGTTTGGACGGCCTGCAGCTTCTTACCGTTCTTAACGATATCATGAACAGTTGACTTTCCTACTTGTACTCAGTCGCAACACTAGCTAAACTTTTCCCACTCTTCACTAAATCACATATCTTGAGTTTCTCTTTGATGCTAAGTACAATCCTTTTTCTCTTTGGAGTAGCTGTAGCCATACTCGTACAGCATATCCGCTTCAAAATGGAGCGTAAAGAAAGTTTCCATGCTGGGAAATCTGTTGGGAAATCTGTTGTGCGCATGCGCATACGTAATTTTACTACTTGCCGCTTCTTTTTCCTTTTTTTCCCTTCAGGTGTGGTCTCGCATAGCGTTTGGTTAAGGGGAGACTGTACCGCAGAAAAACCATAGGTTTATAAATCGCCATAACTTTTTTCTATACATTCTATGCAGATAAATAAAAATCCAGGTTCCTTATGCTTTGTGCTTCCTAATGATATGTCTCTACAGACATATTTTCTTAGAAGATACATTAAGATTCCCCCCAAAAAGTGACCATTATCAGCTCTGCGACCCAGTTTTCAAGATCAAAGTCCCACACTTGGGTCAGCTGGGAAAAATCTAAGGTATGTAAGAAACAGATTATAAATAACCATCGTGGTTGCTGAGTGGCAAGCCAACCCAGTTTGCTATGGGGAAAATCCCCAAGAAAATCCTAGACCTCACACTTCAAATGACCATAACTTATCCAAACTTGTAGTAATTAAACATACATTACTTAGAGAATTAGAAGAGCTATCCAGTGATATATAAAAAAAATATTTTGAGTGAAGCGTAGGAAAGTTATGAGCGTTACTGCAAACAAAACAAGATTTTTTAAAACATTGGTCAAGTTATATAGGGTAATGAAATGTTTGAGTTTATGGAATCGCATGTAAAATGTGTTCTCTTGGTAATTTCTTGATCTGTTCTTGTAGTTTCTTCGTAGCTTCTGCAAACTTCATGGTATGGACTAGATATATAGATCAAAAGATAGGTCTCTCTGTGTGCTCTCTTTTGATACTAAAATATGTCAACCCACTTATTGTGTGTAATCAGTTGACCTCAGTGATGTCCATGTACTACATGATAATTCATAAAGTATATACCAGCCAAAGAACCAGCCAATGACTAATTAAGATCTTGGACATAACATGTCATCCTAATAATTATGGGTATCCAGCCAAATTATATTTTCACCACATTGCTCTAATTATATTCACCTAATTATTACCCAGCTCCATGATTACCCAGCTCCATGCATTGATGAAGCACAGTAAAGCAACGAGCTTTAATGCATCCTCATGTATATATACTGGTTGTTAAGCTGGTCGTTAAGCAGGGTGTTGATAGCGTCAGAAGTCAGCCCCCTAATAATGACAACCAATGCCGATGTGCACACTTCCAATTTCTTAATAGGTACTGATCGCCGAGTGTATGTACCAGGCTGGGTGAGGAAAGATCGAAATGTTGTGGAGTGGAGTTGGTGTTCTGTGTGGATATCCCATCTTTGAGTTTCAGTTGTCACCACCAGCAATGGAAGAAACATTGCTGACTTCTGTGCAGGAAGAGACATAGTCATAATCAAACCGAGACTAGAACCAACAGTAGGTGGGAAGTGGGTGCTTAATTGGCAAGCGGAGCGAGCCCTCAGTTGAGGAGTTGGGTGGAAAACTTGGTATTGCTGTGCATGGCATCTACAGTATGTGTGTATATATTAAAATCACCTCAACAATCAACTTCAAATTATATTCACTCGACGTTTCGACTAGATGCTCTAACCTTCATCTGATAAAGGCTAGACATGGCTTCATTTAGAAAATTGTCCAAGGGAGGGCAACTGGAGGAATCTGGATTTTAAGGGGGGGGGGGGGGGGGGGGGGGGGGGGGGGGGGCATGGTGGTTAAAGATGTGACAAAGTTTCACAAACACCATCTGGGGGGTTGGGATATGCTTGAATGTGTGTATGTGTGTGTGTGTGCAAGGTTCATCAGGATTTTGAGTTTTGGGATGGGGAGGGGGAACTCCAAAGTTTGGTGTTGACGTGGAGGGTGCGGGAGGGGGTGTATAGCACATAACAACTTGGGGGACATGCTCCCCCAGAATTAAAAAATAATAATAGATGCTCTGAGATTGATTCTGAGGCATTCTGGGGGTACTAGTAGTCAGTTCCAAAAGGGAAGTCTACACAGCCAGACTCAGTTTTATTTGGTTATGAAGGGGACGGAATTTCTTACTTCTTTGTATGCACTATACCTTTATTATGCACTTTAATATATAGAATTGTTAAGGAAAAGAAACATTTTAGGCGGGGGGGGGGAGGGAGGGGAAAGCTGGGGGGATGGGACTGGTCTTTGGGGAGATCCCAGGGCTCCCCCTCCCCCTAAATGATGAAACCCTGGTGTGTGTGACTCGCCTGTTTTTTGTTTTGTTTTTGGTTGGCTGAGGTGGCTTCTGCCTGGATATACTTGAGACAAACGTTATAGAAAGGTAAACTGGTGTGTAGAAATGCTGTCCATGTGATCTATTTATAGAAGGGAACAATACTAGACGCATCATATTATTGAGTGGTATATGAATTGAAGCACAGAGACAAACAAAACATAAAGATGGATATTTGTTTGTATTTCTGGAGTGCATCCTAGTCTTTGGTAGTTTCTAGCTCTAGTGATTCTGAGGATGGTAATGAGTCTGAGATTGATGTACAGCCCAATCCTCCTAAGAAGCATTGCTCAAGTTCTACTTCTAAACCACCTTCCAAGTCGGGATCTGGAATCTGGAGATACAACAAAAAGTGGGAAGAAACTTTTCCCTGGTTACAGTTTGATGAAATTTTACAGGGTGCATTCTGCAAATTATGCACAAAAAAGGTGGAAGATCTCTTCAGAGGACTGGTGGGGCTTGGATTACCAAACCATTCACTAACTGGAAGAAGGCGACTCAGAAAATGAAATCACATTAAAAAAGTGAAGTGCACCTATCCTGTCAATTGGACGTGGAAGCTGATAGAGCTAGAAGAGAAGGATCCATCAGCAAAGATTACAAAATAGGAAGGCGATTAAAGCTCTAATCTAATGTACTCACTTTCTAGCTCATCAGCACATCCCACATACTACTAACTTTGACAAACTAGTTGAATTGGTAGCGAGTTGTGGTGGAAAGACTCTTCAAACCTTTCTTGACAGAGCTGGAACGTACACCTAAAAAATGGCTGTAGTAGAGTTTGTGAATGCTCTTGGAACATGGGTGGAAGAGTCTCTACTCAAGTGGCTTAATTAGGCACCCTTTTTTAGCATCATGGCTGATGAATGCACCGATGTTACTACCATAGAGGAGCTGACAATTTGTTGTACTTGGGTGGAGAGCGGTGTACCAGAAGAACACTTCATTGAAATTTTACCCTTGAAGAAAGCTAATGCTGAAAGTATCTATTCTGCTTTAGTGGAGTACTGCAAGGAAAAGAACATTCAGTTGGGAAAGCTTATAGGAATGGGATTTGATGGAGCTGCTACTTTCTCTGGTGACAAAACAGGAGTTCAAAGAAGGTTGAAAGAGCTCTCACCTCATGCATTGTTTGTCCACTGTCGCTGTCATGTCCTTCAACTGGCTTCTGTGCAAGCTGCTAATGCTACACCAGGTATCAAGCATGTCTACACTACTCTGATGATGTTACGGAAGTTCTTTCATTACTCTCCAAAACTTGCAGAGTCATTAAAGGAGATTCAGAAAGTACTAGATCTTCCAGAGCTCAAGATTGTGAAACCGTCAGACACGCTGGCTTGCACATGAGCGTTGTGTCAAAGCAGTAAAAGCTAGTTACAGCTCAATAGTTCTTGGTCATGAAAGTATATATGAAACATCACATGAATCAGAAGCTCTTGGACTAAGTAAAGCCCTTTCTAGTCACTCCACAATAGCAGCAGCTACATTCTTCCAAAGCTTAGCTGTGCCTTACAGACCAAGCACCTGGACCTCTCCCCTATTTCTAGTCTAGTGGATGCTACTCTTAACCCTCTCACTGTCAGCATTGTGGAGAATTATTTTAAATTTAACACAGCCACATTAAAAAATTAATATCAAATCAGATATTTAGCTGAACCATTTACCATTTGGTCATGTGATAGCATGATTGTTTTAGAAGGTGTGGTCAAAAGGTGTGACCACAAACTGACCACATAGTATGAATATAATTATGCAAACAATGGTCATGATTAGGAGTGCCATAACTTCTCCATAGTTCATGTTATGGACTCGATATATAGCTCATTAGATAGCTCTATCCATATCCTTTCTTTTGCTTCTAAGAACCTTGGAATATACATTACTATACAAAAGTTATGCCAACCCATAATAAGGTCTTCATAAATCGACGACAAAAATGTCCTTATTTATAAACAAGAACTTTGTCAATACAACATTCAGTAAACATTTGATATAATTGTTTGACATAATGTAATCGAAAGAAATTTTGGGTGGAGTTTGAGGTGAAATCAGTGTCTGTGGCAAAAGTCAACCAAGTTGTGGAAAGCATGGAAACAATTCCGATCCTCCATAATGCAAAGGTGAACATTGCAGTATTTGCGTTGCACACGACTATCTCCGAGGTAGGAATGGATGCCTTCACATTCTTTGTCACTTGATTCATCACCAGAAATGTCCCAAGCTGCCCTAGTCACTTGGGAAATAATTTCAGCTATTGACAGTCTCTTCTCCATCGTTGATATCGTCCGACTGAAAATCGTTCGTGTTTTAAATATAATTTCATTAACTTTCCTCCGTCCAACCGCCGTAATTTTTTTGGTGTAAATAGAGTTTGAATTCAGCTATCTTTTGATATAAAAATTATTGCCTATTGACAAATGCTTATATTTTATTTTATTTTTCAAAGCCGTGGCGCCGTATGGTGCCATTGACAGTGAGAGGGTTAATTCACTTGATGATGCTATACTGCCTTCAGCAAATTGGGTTTTATAGCTACAAGATGCAAGAGAAGAGTTAAAAGCAGAAACAGTTATTAAAGTCACTCATTTAGATATATGCTCAAGAAAGAGTGCGCAAGCCTTTTATCAGACTCATCAAATATAACATACCCAACCGGTTTAGATCCTCCTCAAAAGATGTGTTATCAGCATTAAGTATTTTTGATCCGAAGAAAGTGCCCAGCCTCTCAACTCATGAGCTACCTTTATATGGAGACGGTTCAATTCAAACTCTCATTGGACAGTTTGGGAGAGATTTACCAGCTAAATCATTGGAAGGAACTGATTTGAGAAAGAAGCCATTGTCTCTTCTGACCTCAGCACAGAGTGGAAAACGTATCGTCAGCTCCTTATTAAGCAGCCAAAAGATGATACATCGATGCAATAATCACCAATGACATGCTTATAGCATTATTCCCCAATCTACATAAACTGGCAACCATAAAGCTTGTCTATTCCTGTTTCTACAGCATCAGTGGAACGAAGTTTCTCAGGCATGAAATTAGTAAAGAATCACCTTCGTAACCGCTTAACTGAACTTAGCATGTCCAACTTAATGAAAATTGTCATTGAATCTCACGAAAAACTCGCTGATAGTGATTTGGAAGAAATTGTTTACGTGTGGAATAGAAAAGGACGGATTGCTGTGTAAACTCTCATTCAGACTCTTATCTCATTACATATGCATACTCTCACTGCTCATGCACTTTGTCAAGCACTTATCAACATCAATAATGATACAATTTCCAAGGGGGTGGGGCATCAGACCCCCCTGCCTCCCCTAAATGAAACCGTGCTAGAGCATTCTAGTCGAAACGTCGAGGGAATACAATTTTATTGAGAAGATGATTTTAATGTTATGTCAACTGAGTTCATTGAGTGTATGTAAATAATTCTATCTATGCTGCGTTCACCCGAAAAAAATATGAACGGCCACCGTCTTGTGTTTACGTAAATCAGGAATGGTCGTCATTGTGAAGAGAAACAATATCAAAAGAATCGGCAGTTTGGAAAGCCAGGCTGTGCGTAAGTGAGAATGGACTGCGCGGTTAATAGCCAATGAACCCCCTTACCAGATAGCCGAACAAGCCAGGATGAAATGGGACAAACAATATACCAAGAAATTATAGATCCCCGCAAGCCCTCCAAAACTGCCTTCCCCACAGGCCCGCACCACCCGAAAAATAAATGAGATGTGCTGCCAGACGGGTGAGAGTGGGCTGCATGGCTGACAGCGAGGAGTCGGTTCATCAACATGCTCTAGCTTTTTTTCTTTTTCTTCACTTGCCACTCAATGTCTATACTAGTATGTATTACTAGCTGGCGAGTGAAGAGAACTCTCAATCAGGAGGTTGGATAGAAAACTTAGTACAGTACTGCCATTAATGGCGTATCTCTGTAGTTTCTGGCTTAAGAAGAGAGAAGGCAAGCCAGATGCATTGGTGATCACAGTCGGAGAGGACAAACGCAAGGAATTCCTGATAAAAGCCAAATTACTCCGTGGAAAAATAGAATGGTCAAATGTCTTCATCAGTCCCCACCTTACTCGGGCCCAGGAGGAAGCAGATTACCACCTTTGGCAATATCTCCGGAACAAAAAAAAGGAAGAACCCAGCAAGGATTGGATGATCAGGAGGGGTCAAGTCATAGAAAGACCTACAAGGAATATCTCCACCTCATGACTATCCTTTGTTAGGCCCAGGAATCCAATTCCCCCACCCCTATTCCCATCTTCCCCATGACCCCCCCCCTACCCCACTCAAAATGAAACTTCTAGTATGGAATGTGGAAGGCCTGAAGAGCACTATACGCAACGCTCCGGAAGTGGATATCTCTGATATTGTGTGCCTAACTGAAACCTTTCTTGCAGAGCCAGTCATTACCCCAGGTTATCAATGGTCCCTATCGCCTGCAGTAAAGGGAAATGCCTTTCGGCTAGCACGTGGTATAGCAGTTCTATCAAGACCGAACATGAACAAATATCTCCAAGGCTACTCTACTTACCATGTCTGCGTGACCAATGAATATCTCAATGTTCTATGCTGCTATTACCCACCAATGATGAACCTAGACGATCTAGTCCTTGATCTAGGAGTAGGTGGTCTACTGCTGGTGGACTCCTCTAAACCATCGATCATATGTGGGGATTTTAACTGTCGCATGGACAAAGGAAACAGAGGCACTACACTTAATAGAACCCTTGAAGGATATGGCTTTTCTCTGGCTAATGACCCCAACATCAAGACATACATAACCCAGAAAGGCTCTAGCACAATAGATCTGATTTTCCACAATCTTGGTCCTCGGTTGTCAAACCCTGTGGAAATAGTGCCAATTCTGACAAAGGGACACCAACAAATCGTGCTACAAGTACCTATCTCTAAGATTAAAATACCAGAAAAATCTCAAACGTTGTTTGGATGCTGATATACTAGGATCCCGCCCTCTAATACCAGATATCTTCTATGGCATTGCAGATGGTCACTTAGACAGGGCAGTGAACTGCTTTACTATAGCAATGGTTAGTGCAATTCCCACTTTTAATCCCTCCAGAAATCATCACAAACATGGTTCGAAGTAGAATGCCTCACCTTAAAGCAGGCACTTCTGTGGCTAAGAAAATCAGGAGGACAACAATGTTGGACCTTGAAGAAAAAATACAAGGCTATTATCAAACAAAAGAGAGAGGATTATGATGAATTCAAACTGAATGAACGTATTAATGATGCTAAACAGGCTCCATGGAAGTTATTTAGCAAAAGGAAAATTGAGGCACCCTCTCTCGTTGAACCAGAAGTATGGTTGCATCACTTTCAAATTCTGTATGATCCGGAGCATGAACCACCTGACCTTCCACCTCCACCTACACAGTGGACAGTTCTTGAAGAACAAGATGACTGGTACAACCAACTATTTCTGGTGAAGGAGGTGGAGACAGTGGTGGTCAGAATGCCCAACAAGAAGGTACCTGGTCCAGATAGCCTATGTCACGAACACCTGAAGCAGGCACTACCAGTGGTGCTCCCCCTTTTGACTGACATCCTCAATCTTTGCCTGATTACTATGACGGTACCTACCCCCTGGAGAAAGAGCACTCTCAAAGCCCTCTACAAGGGAAAAGGGGATCCCCTCTCACCCAATTCTTACCGTGGAATAGCACTTATCAATTCGCCAATGAAAGTCATGACCTCCCTTATCAATGATCGACTTAGAAGACATATTTTCCATCTCCTCCCTCCAGAGCAACAGGTTCCAACCGCACAAAAGCACACGAGAACCAGTATACCTTCTTTTAAGACGCGTGAAGGAGGAGCTCAGCAGGAAACTAGGGTGTCTCTATGAAGTCTTCGTGGATTTCAGAAAAGCCTTTGACTATGTTAATAGATCAATCCTCATACACAAACTCAGAGAGCAATTCAACATCAAAGGTCGGATATTAGGATTGATACATAGTCTACTTAAATGGAATGAATTTCGTATCTATGATGGAACCTGTTTCTCTGATCCCATCAGGCAACATAGAGGGGTTGCACAAGGAGATTCATTCTCTCCGACTGCCTTCATCTTAGATCTAGCTGATACCCTCAAGTCAGATGATATAGGGCTCTCCTTTTATGCTGACGATCTTGTGTTCTACTCAGGAAACCTGACAACCATTCAAGCCACAATGGATAAACTCTCTGACTGGTGTGACCTGGAAGTAAACATAGACAAGACAAAGTGCATAAAATTTCGGAAAGGTAGCAGGCTCTCCAGCAAGGATGTAGTTATATATCGGAATCGCCCTATAGAATTTGTCAGAAGCTATGAATATCTTGGTCTAACCATGCAGTCTCGCCTCACATTCACTGATTACATCCAGAAAAAGAAACAGAAGACACTCTCTGTGATTGCCATAATGAAAGCGCTATCACTTGTAAGCATAGCAACTGCACTTAATATCTACTCGATGAAAATTTTCCCGATTGTGAATTATCTTATGGACGTGATATCCTTGTATATATCTTTCTGCCAGACATCTAATTGAACTCGACAAAATCAAGTCTGTATTTCTAAAAAGAGCCCTGGTTGTCCATCAATCTGCATCCTCGACAGCAGTGCATGAAATGGTGGGCACCTCATGGCTATGTGATGATCTGCGGACAGCAGGAGTGAAATTTGAGGCCTCAGTTTGGAATGATTATATGGAAGACAGAGAGGAGAGGGGCATGAAGTTTTGCATTGCAAATTTCACGAATGGGCCGACTTCATTTTGATGAATGGAGAAGACGAGGACAAAAGACAAGACAATTTTACACATGAGCGACCATCCATGGGTTTCATCGTAAATTGTGTATACATACGGACTGTTATGAGGTGGGCGATGACTGCCAGTGCAATATTCACCTAACTGAAAAATATCATGTCATGACTCGTGGAGCACGCTCTCCTCTGGAAAGTTTGACAGACTTTATTAGGTCTGTGGACAGTATGTGAGGTTTTATACATTACTCAATTTAGTTTTACCATTTTTTGCTCATAAAAAAACAAAAAATAAATATTGTCCCCCCCCCTTTTCCCCCTTCCACATGACTATCTATGCACTGTACGTTCACCTGTAAAAAATGTGAAGGGATCACCCGCCTTAAATAATGTGGGCTTACGTAAATCTGGAATGGTCGTTATAATGAAGAAAACGATGTAGTGAATGCACAAGAGATTCAGCTAGACTTGCCTGGCTATGTGACGCAAGTGTGACCCGTACAGTTTAATAGCTGACACCACTGCCTTACCAGATGCAGAACAAGCCAGCCAGAAATAGGACAAACAATAAACCAAGACCCCCGCAATCCATCCAAAACCATCTCCCCCATACGCCCTCACACCCCCAAAAATTGCAGCAGGTGAGAATGGGCTGCATGGCTGCCAGGAAAGGCTGACAGACATAGTTACTCAGTTCATCAGCATGCTCTAACTTTTTTCTTCATTCACCACTCGCTGCCTAGCATTCATTACTAGTAGGATGTACTGCTTAACCACTAGGTCCACTCAATGCCTAGCATTCATTACTATTATAGATGTACCTGCTGAACCACTAGCTCCACTTCCTGCCTAGCATTCATTACTACCTGCTTAACCACTAGCTCCACTCAATGCCTAGCATTCATTACTAGTATAGATGTACCTGCTTAACCACTAGCTCCACTTCCTGCCTAGCATTCATTACTACCTGCTTAACCACTAGCTCCACTCAATGCCTAGCATTCATTACTAGTATAGATGTACCTGCTTAACTACTACTTGCTTTTATAGCACACATGTACACTATCTGCAAGAGCGGCTCTTTGCTGCTCTTTATAGCTAACGCTTGCAGCAGCTTAATTAACACGCTTCCCTCTCCATGACCTACGGGACCAAAACCCTGGCTATGTTCTCTCCTTGGTCGAGTTACACTTATCCACCCAACCTCCCTGGTCCCATGCATGAGTGACCATTGACAATGAAAAGGAACACACACATAAACACACACATACACACACAGAAAGAGAGAGAGAGAAAGGACCCGAGAGATTTATATATTTGGGAGTGTGGTAGCGCTCCCTATATTGGTTTGACTCCTGTTTTATAATGGGAGCCAGAAAAACAAAATTGATTATCTCGGCTTCTTAATATTGTCTTCTGCTGATTTTGACCCCCCCCGAACACTTCGAGCGTGCCTTTGAATCTTTCGTGAAAGGAGTAAATGAGCCCCCCCCCCCCTTCCAAAACAACAACAACAACAACAAAAAAAAACTATGAATTTTCGTCTTCAAGATCCTGTACTTATATATCTCCTTTCTCCCACCCCTCCCACCCACCCACATAACTTGCACACAGTATGTCTATCTGGCATAAGTTTACCAGAAGACTCCAAACTGCCCAATACATGATTGTACATTGATAATCTGTTTTTTTTGTGCCAAACACCCAATGATTGGTAAAGGGTCATTACTGTCACAAACACGCTTTCACAGCAATGTTGAGTCTAACTATATAGCTGGGTCAACAAACAGCTGCACACTTTTGTTCACACTTTTGTTCCATGTAGTGATTTGTTCCGTGATTTGTTCCATGTAGTGATCAATTAGTTTTAGTGATCAATTAGTTTCATCAGAACTTCAGTTCAGTCTTGTCACAACAGGTGAGAGATAAACCTACAAAAAACCTACAAAACCGGGTAACTCGACAGTTTGTTTCCTCATAAGTTTATTCTTGTGACAAAAGGTGACAAAAATTAACAGACAGAACTAAACTGAGTCACTAACAGCTGCTTCTTTTTCTTACAAAGAAGTGATCATTGTTTCCTCAGAAGTTACCTTCAACAAAAAACCCTTATAATGCCTGAGTAATAATCTTGGTAAATAATAGCTGTTGTTATTATACTGAGTAACTTCTTGTAGGTGGCTGCTGGACTATAATTTTTTTTTGATTAAAAATATAATAATGAGACAAGTGTTTACCAAAGACAAACATTTTACATGAACCTAATGAAAACCTGCTAATAATTACTTCTTTTTTATATCGGGAATTCAATACATTCATAGGTAAACTGTATCCTAAATGTTTGTGGTCTACACTGGTAAATCCATTTTTCGTTTCTTGTCAATCCAATACATATGTTTTTGAATACTAGGCAAGGATTGCTTCTAGTAGCTTCTGATGTCCGTGGCTAAGCAAACAGAGTCTTGTAAATCTTTATGGGACTTATAAGAGCTGAAAAGTCACTGAGCCAGCCAATCCAGCAGGCCAGATTTGGCTCTGCTGTGACTCGGACTACTTCACGAGTACTGAGTGCGCAGTAATTGACAGCTGCAGTCAATCACATGATGCGCTCTTATCACTTAGTTCGGGCAGCTGGATGGTCTGGGCTGCTAGATTGTCTGGGAACTAGATGGTCTGGGCTGCTAGATGGTCTGGGAATTAGATAGTCTGGGAACTTGATGGTCCGGGAATTAGATGGTCCGGGCAGCTGGATGGTCTGGGAACTAGATGGTCTGGGAACTAGATGGTCTGTTAATTAGATGGTCTGGGAACTAGATGGTCTGGGCTGCTAGATGGTCTGTGTAGCTAGATGGTCTGGGAACTAGATGATCTGTGTAGCTAGACCCGGGCAGCTAGATAACAGGCAAGTGAATCTCTTGCAGCATGGATGTGCATGTGTTCTACAAACGTGCTCTTGTGAAGTGAGGTTCAGGCAGCATCCTCTGTGAATGACGGTATTGGAGTGATCTAGAGACAGATTCCCCATGAAGTGGTACTGTCTCCATAGTAGATAATGTGAAAGTAGTCCATTTTCACTCATTACAATGCACGATCATAGAGCGAGTCGAGCATGAATTATAAATAATGCTGCTACTACTGCTGCTGCTACTACTACCACTAATACTACTTTATCATCCTCAAGGAAACTACACCAACTTAAAAGCTGGTTGTTAAGCTGGGCAATGCCAAGCAAAAGCTTAACAACCCATGTATTAACACTCAGGGGTTCATACAGGATTTACAGTTTGGGGGGGGGGGAACTCAAAACGTTTGGCGTTTACGTGATGGGCGTGCGTAAGCAAGACCCAAGTAGGGGGGTCTGGGGGACATATGTAATCTTTTTGAGTGGGTAAGGATCATCATGCATACGCACCACACTATATAGCTAGAAGCGAAGGTGAACATGTTGCTGGGCTGAGCCTGGAGTAGTGTAAGGTATAAATATCTCGTCTACAAGTTTGTCTAGTCACTAATTCTGTAGCTGTTGTGGGAGGAGGAGCATTTTTGATAGCTTCCACCTTGGCTGTATATACATACTCTTAACATCAATGACTTGATTGAGGTATCCAGACACTTCCTTCTTCCAGCGAAGAATATTTTCCCTCAGCCTTTTTAGTACTTCTTCCAGTGTTGCCGAATGTTTTTCTGTGGATGACCCTTTACCAACATAATATCTATTTAGGTAAACCACTACTCCTGGAATTCCTTTCCATTGGCCAAGGAGAATCCTGCAGCCAATGACTGCAAAGACCAAGCAGTTCCGAGATAAAAGAGCCTTAAGGTGTAGATCTGGGACTGATCCAAAGGGCAAGCAGCTACAATGGAGCAGACCCTTGCGAGTGTGTAAATCTGGAGCTAATGACGGTTCATAGGGCAAGTAGCTACAAGAGAGCAGACCCTTGTGTGTAGATCTGGAGAGCCGATGATGGTTCAAAGGGCAAGCAGCTACAAGGGAGCAGACCCTTGTGTGTAGATCTGGAGCCGATGATGGTTCAAAGGGCAAGCAGCTACAAGAGAGCAGACCCTTGTTATTAATAATTTCTTGATTCTCGATGCAAGACAACAGATAAGTTGATTTACCATCCCTCTTAAATGAGAGCCCCCTCTTAACAACAGCAGCAATGAGTCATCAACTTATCTGTTGTCTTGCATCGAGAATCAAGAAATTATTAATTTCAGCGGCAATGAGAGTCCCCTCTTAATAACAGCAGCAATGAGAGCCCCCTCTTAATAACAGCAGTAATGATAGCCCCCTCTTAATAACAGCAGCAATGAGAGTCCCCTCTTAATAACAGCAGCAATGAGAGTCCTCTCTTAACAACAGCAGCAATGAGAGCCCCCTCTTAATAACAGCAGCAATGAGAGCCCCCTCTTAACAAAACAGCAGCAATGAGAGCCCCTCTTAATAACAGCAGCAATGAGAGACCCCTCTTAACAACAGTAGCAATGAGAGCCCCCTCTTAACAACAGCAGCAATGAGAGCCCCCTCTTAATAACAGCAGCAATGAGAGTCCCCTCTTAATAACAGCAGCAATGAGAGTCCTCTCTTAACCACAACAGCAATGAGAGCCCCCTCTTAACAACAGCAGCAATGAGAGCCCCCTCTTAACAACAGCAGCAATGAGAGCCCCCTCTTAACAACAGCAGCAATGAGAGCCCCCTCTTAACAACAGCAACGATGAGAGCCTCCTACTCAGAACAATAAACTAATTATTTCCTTTCAGACCCGCCTGTCCAATTTTGTGTTGCTTTGAGGGAATGTGGAACTGGCCTGGCTTTACAGAAGCGAGGACTCGCTTGAGCTTCCAAAATGATCTTGGCTTGAGAACCCAGCTGGAAGAACAACCTATGACCTCTTTAACATGTTTTCCTGGATACCATGAACCGCTGACAAGTGAACCCAGCCAGTGGTGCAAACCCCCAAGATATTATCGGATGCCCAAGTAAACTGGGACCTGTCTCTCTCACTGACTATTGAGGAAGAGTCCGATGCTCATAACTGGACATTGACTAACATTTGCCCCATAACACCGATGGGCTCACCCGAGTATATATCTCAAGTTGCTTTGTTGAGGTATCCCTTATTGAGGCTGTTGGCTTTTGGATACCAGTGGTACCACAGGTCACATCCATCACCGAAAATCTTTCCCATATGCCTCAACATTGTCTATTGGAAGGGGGGTGGGTGGGTGCTCTCCTGGCTTCGAAGTGGAAATAGTCTGGCACTTCTTCATGGATCCCCCTGAGTGTCTATTGACCTGATGTTCACTATTTTTCTTGTGGTGTCTGCAAACTGCACTTACTTAGCTGACCCGTCTTGTTGCAGATATGACAGCGTGTCTGTCTGAAAGGGGACGTATTTGGCTTGTGGCTAGCCTTCCCATGCCTTTAGCAACAGTAGCCTGAATTGGATGCCTGTCCTTCCCAACTCCAGACCTGGCATACATCTGGGCTATCTGCATTATTAGACGACTGAAGATGTAGCAACAGTAGTCTGAATTGGACGCCTGTCCTTCCCAACTCCAGGCCTGGCATATATCTGGGCTAGAAAAGACTGCATTATTAGACGACTGAAGATTACAGACTCGTCCAGCTGGTTCTATGCTGATAGCCATATCTATAGCCTTAGCAAAGGTAAGATCTTTTTCTGTTAGTTCAATTTTTCAACTGGGAGACAAATTGGTCACTGACCTCCCATTGCCCTGTTCCCTCTGATATGGTTCGAAATGATGTTTCCATTTCAGCATCATTTTTTAAACTGAGTGTGTGGCATGGCAAGGCCTATGCCCCAAAATCTTGCCCATGTTCTTTCCCTGGTCAAGTTACCCTTAAAGATAAAGCTTTGGGGGCACAGTGTGGACAAGGGGTGTGGCCTGTCCCATATCGTTCCCCTGGTTGAGTGATCCCTATTCACCTTGGGTGCCACCCTCTGGGTCCTCTGTGTGAGCAGCCATTGACGGCAGAAAAAAGGAATACACACACATGCATATATACACAGAAGGGGCTCACAGATGAAAAACCATTCATAAAGTTCAGTTATCATCAATAGGATGACAGTGTCTATGATGTCTAGCCTCACGTCTTATCCTTTACCTCATTGAAGAGGGACTGAGATAATGAAGTTGTTCTGCTGGTACTGTAGTGGCAATGATTAATTATGTGCCCTATTCCCGGAGTGATTTCGAGTAGAAGCTAAATGTTCAGAACGTACATGTAGTTTGCTTTTCCATCTTGGTAGGTCAGCATCACAGAGCTCCCTCTTGGGAGAGTCAGCTCTACTGAACTCCCTCTTGATGTGTAGGAGAGTCGGCTCTACTGAACTCCCTCTTGGTGTGGAGGAGAGGTCAGCTCTACTGAGCTTATCTTGCCCTACCAGTGGGGGTCCATAATGCTAATTATTGGGGGGTGTCCATGCCCCCCCCCCCTCCAAGAGTTTTGAAGTCACAGTGTATGGGATAAATTGAGAATTGCGATGTTTACAACATAATGTGATGTGTTTGGCGTATCAGAGTAACAGCCTATTTGGATATCTGAGACTTGATCAAAGTTCCTCCTCCATCTCCCTAAACTTAAACCCAGTATGAAGCACTGCAGTGTTGGGAGGAGTCAGTGGTGCTGCATGAAACACTGCAGTGTTGGGAGCCAGTGGTGCTGCATGAAACACTGCAGTGTTGGGAGGAGCCAGTGGTGGTGCATGAAACACTTCAGTGTTGGGAGCCAGTGATGAAACACTGCAGTGTTGGGAGCCAGTGATGCTGCATGAAACACTGCATGAAACACTGCAGTGTTGGGAGCCAGTGGTGCTGAATGAAGCACTTCAGTGTTGGGAGCCAGTGGTGCTGCATGAAACACTGCAGTGTTGGGAGGAGCCAGTGGTGGTGCATGAAACACTGCAGTGTTGGGAGCCAGTGATGCTGCATGAAACACTGCAGTGTTGGGAGCCAGTGGTGCTGTAGACACTTTCTGTAGCATACTAGACAACTTCCTGAAGCATACTAGACATAGTGTGATACTCCTTAAAACGATTTCTGCACCCTATTGTAAGCTGATTGTCATAATTGAGGGTACATGTTTTAATATCAAAGCTGTCACTATTATAAGCTGATCATCATAATTGAGGGTACATGTTTTAATATCAAAGCTGTCACTATTATAAGCTGATCATCATAATTGAGGGTATACATGTTTTAATATCAAAGCTGTCACTATTATAAGCTGATCATCATAATTGAGGGTACATGTTTTAATATCAAAGCTGTCACTATTATAAGCTGATCATCATAATTGAGGGTATACATGTTTTAATATCAAAGCTGTCACTATTATAAGCTGATCATCATAATTGAGGGTACATGTTTTAATATCAAAGCTGTCACTATTATAAGCTGATCATCATAATTGAGGGTACATGTTTTAATATCAAAGCAGTCACTATTGTAAGCTGATCATCATAATTGAGGGTACATGTTTTAATATCAAAGCTTAATCACTATTGTAAGCTGATCATCATAACTGATTTTAATATCAAAGCTTAATCGATGTCTTCTTGTTAATCTTAGCGAAAGGGAACATATTTGTGTGCGGTTGGAATAAGGATGGCCAATTGGGGTTATCGCCTTCCGACTCCGCAGTTCTCAGTCCAGTTCCCCTAACTGGCCAGCAATGGAGAGTGGAGAGGATCTCATGTGGGTGGAGTCACACAGTGGCTGTAGTTGAGAAGGGGTGTGTCATGGCCTGGGGGTCTAACGCCTTTGGCCAGTTGGGCTTGCCACACGTGGAGAAGCACTGTCACACACCCACTAGTCTATCAAGTGAAGTAAGTGCATTTTATAGATTTCCTGTGTTTGGTGTGTGTGGCAGGGGAGGATGGGGATATTACCTGCTGTAGGAGAGGTATAGTGCACTATATAGCTTCCCCAAACACAACAAAAGACAAGGCTAGAGCATCCAACTGAAATGTCTTGGAGCAAGTTTACCATAATCTTTATGTGACTACAGATGACTTGTGCATGCAAAACACCTTACCAACTAGATACAGATGACTTGTGCATGCAAAACAACTTGTGCATGCAAAACAAACACCTTACCAGCCAGATACAGATGACTTGTGCATGCAAAATACCTTACCAACCAGATACAGATGACTTTTGCATGCAAAATACCTTCCAACCAGATACAGATGACTTGTGCATGCAAAACACCTTACCAACCAGATACAGATGACTTGTGCATGCAAAATACTTTCCAACCAGATACAGATGACTTGTGCATGCAAAATACATTACCAACCAGATACAGATGACTTGTGCATGCAAAATACATTACCAACCAGATACAGATGACTTGTGCATGCAAAATACTTTACCAACCAGATACAGATGACTTGTGCATGCAAAATACCTTGCCAACCAGATACATGTGCATGCAAAATACCTTCCAACCAGATACAGATGATTTGTGCATGCAAAATACTTTACCAACCAGATACAGATGACTTGTGCATGCAAAATACCTTACCAACCAGATACAGATGACTTGTGCATGCAAAATACCTTACCCAGATGAATTTTACACACTGGGGGTAGGATATGGGATATGTGTACCTAGTAATTCCAATCAAAACACGAGAAACTACTTGATGATGTTTCATATATGGTGTTAAGTCGGGGACTTGTGGCGTTCAGCAAGAAATGGTGCCTAATACCGATAACAGCGAACATGCGAATAATAGTGAGCATAACAAACCAGATCATCGTTTATTCGTGAACTGTTTCTGCAAGTGTTTGCACATGAGCTTGAGAGACCCTACCAACCTCCAGGGGGTGTTCTGGAGGAACACAATCTGAACAGTATGTAGTTCAACCCTCGGCAGCTCTGAACAGTGTGTAGTTCAACCCTCGGGAGTTCTGGAGGAACACAATCTGAACAGTGTGTAGTTCAACTCTCGGGAGTTCTGGAGGAACACAATCTGAACAGTGTGTAGTTCAACCCTCGGGAGTTCTGGAGGGACGCAATTTAAACAGTGTGTAGTTCAACCCTCGGCAGTTCTGAACAGTGTGTAGTTCAACCCTCGGGAGTTCTGGAGGAACACAATCTGAACAGTATGTAGTTCAACACTCGGGAGTTCTGGAGGAACACAATCTGAATAGTGTGTAGTTCAACCCTCGGGAGTTCTGGAGGGACGCAATCTAAACAGTGTGTAGTTCAACCCTCGGCAGTTCTGAACAGTGTGTAGTTCAACCCTCGGGAGTTCTGGAGGAACACAATCTGAACAGTGTGTAGTTCAACCCTCTGAAGTTCTGGAGGAACACAATCTGAACAGTGTGTAGTTCAACCCTCGGGAGTTCTGGAGGAACACAATCTGAACAGTGTGTAGTTCAACCCTTGGCAGTTCTGAACAGTGTGTAGTTCAACCCTCGGGAGTTCTGGAGGAACACAATCTGAACAGTGTGTAGTTCAACCCTTGGGAGTTCTGGAGGGACGCAATCTAAACAGTGTGTAGTTCAACCCTCGGCAGTTCTGAACAGTGTGTAGTTCAACCTTCGGGAGTTCTGGAGGAACACAATCTGAACAGTGAGTAGTTCAACCCTCCGAAGTTCTGGAGGAACACAATCTGAACAGTGAGTAGTTCAACCCTCTGGAGTTCTGGAGGAACACAATCTGAACAGTGAGTAGTTCAAGGTCATTATATACCACAAGATTTGGTAATCGTATGATGGAGAAAACTGAGAGGGAGAGTGAGAGGCGGAGGAGAACAATGTGCTTGATAAACAACAAGAGTTAACTGTTGAAAGAGGATGCTGTTTTAGGCGATGTGTCCAGAGGATTTATACCTCGTGCTATGTACGCACACACGTGGATGCTTGTCAAGTACCCCCTTCCTTGCTTAGGCGAGAAGGTGGTGGACTTAATAATAAGTATGTAAACTGTGGTTGTTACACTTCTCGATGTTAAGTGCACATAAAGTTGTCAAGCCCCATTTCGTTGTGGTTATATACAGTCTTTGTTGGGAGTCCTTATATGGTATTTCGTTGTGAAGCGCTGATGTCGATGTCGTTGAAAAAAGCACCAATTATGTGCATGCGCATCGGCTACACTGCCTGAGGCAACGTATTCAACAGAACATTGAGGAAAGAATTTTACTAGTATTGTGCAAGTTTATTATTTGCTTCAATTTTCTCTAGTTGTTCACAATTTTCCTACGAGCTTCTTGCTGCTAATTTGCAGAGGACTTCTAGCCCTTTTCCCAGTCTTCTAGTAGTGCAGGTAACTCCTCCATGACCTAGGCAGTTCAAAATACTTCCCGACACACCTAATGCTTGATATGTCTGGCTTGTGAAGATGGCCAATAGCGAGCCTGTCGCAGGAATTGTTCTCAGAATTGGCCAAAAGGAGCTTGTCGTCATGTAGGACTAATTCTGTAGCAGACCTGTTTCTGATCGCTAGTTCCTTCTTAGTTCGCCTCGAGAGACTTGCTCCTTCGTAACCTCTCTCTCCTTCTTCAACTAGCTGGCGAGATTAGTGTTATACAAGAGCCAATCTGACTCGGGACTTATCTTGCACAACGTGGTTTACCTAGCAACACAACCTACAGTTATACTCAACCAACTCAGCTGTATGCTAGGCAAGTATGCTGCCACCAGAGTCAATCTGCTCAAACGTTGTCAAGAAGAATAGAATTTTAAAACTATCTTAGATTAAAGTTGTACTTGAACAATAACTGACTGACTGAAAAACCTTGCTCTGCCTGAGCTTGTTATACTCAGCAGAGCAACCAAAAACATGACCAAATAATGTGGTGAACTTGTGTGTGAAGGTTGGTGTGAAACGTGTGAAGGTCATGTTTCAAACACTCAATTTAACAAGGTGATGCAATCTTGAACAAGATGATGCAAGCATGTATGATACAATTATATAACCACAGCATGATAATTGCATGAATAAGTATTCTGACATAAATATTGTAATGTTTTCAGGCCTGTGGCATGACATCCCCCTCTTCTTCTAAAGGCCGAAGGCCATCATCAGGTGGTTGTCCATCTGTAGAAATCCAGGCTTGACGAGAAAGTCCATCCGCGTTTCCATTTTTGGAGCCTGGTCTGTATCGGATAGTGTAGGAGAATGGTTGAAGACGAATAGCCCAGCGAGCAAGTCTTCCATTGGTGAGCTTGCTGGTGTTGAGGAAAGAGAGAGCTCTGTGATCTGTCTCTATTGTAAAAGGTCTGCCAACTAGATAGACATCGAAGTGAGCTACAGAATCCACTATTACTAGGCCTTCCAACTCTGTAGCACTATATCTCCTCTCTCGGTCTAACAGTTTTCTAGAGTAGAAAGCGACTGGCAACTCTTGTTCTCCACGCTGCACACTGAGGACACCTCCAATTCCTAACATTGATGCATCAGTTTGGAGTACGAATGAGTCAGATGGTGCAGGAATAGTTAGTGCAGTGTACGAACACAAAGCCTCTCTTAGATAGTTGAATTCATCTTCCAATTCTTTTGTCCATATTACTTTCTGTGGAGCGATCTTCTTAGTTGCGTCTGTCAAAGCTATTGAATGGTTGGCATCAGCAGGAATGAAGCTACGATAATAACCGGTAAGACCCAAAAATGATCACATCGGTCTTAGATTTTGGTTTTGCAAAGTCTTTGACGGCTTGCACTTTGATTTCGTCTGGTTGCACTTTTCCTCTGCCTACTACGTGGCCCAAATAGATACATGATGCAGTTGCCCACTGACATTTACTTGGTTTGGCTGTAAGGCCAACTTCTCTGAGTCTTTCAAGGACTAAACGTAAATGTTTGACATGATCTTCCCAAGTACGGCTGAAAACTACCACATCGTCAATATAAGCTTTGGCAAAATCCAGCATATCATCCAATACTACATCCATGAGACGCTGGAATGTAGCTGGAGCATTCCTAAGTCCAAATGGCATATGAGTATATTCAAACTTTCCCCATGGTGTACAAAAGGCAGTTTTAGGAATGTCGGAATCTTTTAATGGAACTTGATGGAAACCTTTGTTTAAATCCATCTTGGTGAGATAGGTGGCCTCACCAAGCTGGTCTAGAATTTCATCCACTCTCGGCATGAGGTAAGGATCAGGGACTGTCACCGAATTAATTTTTCTGAACTCAACGCACAATCGTACATTACCGCCTTTCTTACATATGGGTATCATTGGTGAAGACCATGGGCTGTGAGATTGACGAATAATGCCAGCTGTTGCTAAGGTACGGACTTCAGTCCTCAGCTGGTCCTTCCATGCTGGGGCCAACCGGTAGGGAGGTAATCTGATTGGTGAAGTTTCTCCTGTGTCAATGGCATGTTCCGTGATGTTAACTCTACCCGGCTCAGTCTGTACAACATCGTTGAATTCCAAGAGAATGTTATCCATCACTTTAACTTGTTCTGTAGCTAGATCAACTCCATATGATGGAGGAGGTAAGTTGTCCTTGTCATCTTGACTGTCTTCATCAGCTACAACAATTCATTAATACGTGTGCTTCTGGATTCTTCCAAGGACGTAGCATATTCACATGTAAGACGGAAGATCGTCTAGGATGTTTTGGTACTGCCAGTTTGTAGTTGACTGGAGAAATTTGTTCCAACACTTCAAAAGGTCCTTCCCAGGTATCTTCTAGTTTTCCTGTTCGACCAGGGATTCTGACTAAAACCATAGATCCACATTCGAGATCTCGGTTATGTGCAGACTTATCATAAGTCTTTTTCATCTTGGCTTTGGCTTTCTTCTCTCTTTTGCCAACAATTTCACTCATCTGTTGCATCTTCTCGCGAAGTTGTTCCACCCACTCGTGCACACTCTTCTCTGGTATATCTCCTTCCAGCCATCCTTGTTTGAGAATCTCCAATGGGCCTCAGACGTCTCTGCCGTAAATGATTTCAAATGGAGAATATCCAGTCACTGTATGAGGAGTGTTACGATAGGCAAACAGTAAAAACTTGAGATAACTATCCCACTCATTCTGGTTAACTTCTGCTTTCCTAATCATGAGCTTGAGAGATGCATGAAAACACTCGAGCATCCCATCAGATTGAGGATGATAAGGAGATGTTCTCAAGCGAGAAATGTCAAGCAACTTGCATAGATGTGCATTTAGCTCTCCCATGAAAACGGAGCCTTGATCCGTAAGAACTTCATCTGGGATGCCTGTGCGCGAGAATGTCTCCATCATAGCGTCTGCTACAGTTCTGGCATCCACTCTCTTCAAGGCTATTGCTTCTGGATATTTGCTGGCATAACACATGTAGTCAAAATATATTTATATCCAGACTTTGTTCTTGGCAAAGGCCCAACAATGTCAAATGCCACACGACTAAATGGTATGTCGATTCTTGGCAGTGGAATTAGAGGAGCTCGTTGATTCGAGTTTCTAGCTGCTTTCTGGCATTGAGGACAGGTAGAGCACCACTTCTTGATGTCTCTTGATATGCCAGGCCAGGTTAAGTGTTTACGTAGCTTGGCTGCCGTCTTCTTTACTCCAAAATGTCCTCCTGTCTTTGTAGAATGAGCAAGCTTTATTACTGCTGGTCTCCTACCGTCAGGTACCACAACTCTCGCCCAGATAGTGCCTAGTTCATCTTCTGCTTTATGAACTAATAAACCATCAATGTAACTGTATCCTGCATCTGGAACGTCAATAAGTTGTCTTGCCGACTCCAATGTTTGATCATTCTCCTGTTCTTGGACTAGTGCATCTTTGTTTGCACTGTCATTTGCCAAAGAAGGGAGGGATAAGTCCAATGGATCATCACTATCCGGGACTGTCTGAACTTGTTCTTCCTGTGAGAAGAGAGAATCATCAAAATTGTAGATATCACTTAGGTTGATGGTGTTAGCTCCCGACTGTGCGGTAGCTTCATCGTCCTGTTGCTGCTGGATGTCTTCTGCAGCTGCCTGAGCTCTTGTCCTTAACACATGGGATCGAAGTTTATTCTCGGATTCGCACATCTCTCGTGGCTCCCATGCACTATCATAACACTCAAGGTCCATGCCAAGGAGGGCATCTGCTGGTTCAACGTCTTCTGTCACAGCAACGTCGCATTCCTCAAGGTTTCCTCCAATTTTGAATTGCACTCTAGCCATTGGATACAAGTGTACTGACTTGTCACCGAATCCTTGGACATTAATGTCTTCACCAAGGTACTGCTCTGGTTTCACAAGTCGTGGATGGACAATACTACAGTCGCTTCCAGCATCCAATCTTAAAAAGTTACACTGAGTTTCACCCACTTTGCCACAAACAAAAGCCACTCGACGAGGCTTCTTGTGAGAATAAATCCTTTGTATTCTTCTAGGACATTCTGGTCTTTTGTGTCCTTTCTCATGACACAGATAACATGTAGGTGTTCTTGGACCACTATCATGCTGCTGTTTAGTGTGCATTCCAGTTTTATCGACCTTTCCACTAGCAGCTGAAGTAGAGATGGGTTTTCTTTTCACTTCTCTGTGCTCGAATTTTTCTCTCCTGTATGAACCATCACTATCGCGTCGGTCATACCTTGGCTGATAATTAGGTCTAGACTTCCAGGATTGTGAGGCTTGGTACTCAGTTTCCAAGTGAGCTGCCTCCATTGCTGTCTTGGGATTTCTTCCTAGGACGAACGAAGTAACATCAAATGGAAGTGTCGACAAAAATTTGTAGAGTGACAATTGGGCAATAATATCTGTCTCATCTTTACAGCCGTCAAGTCCTCTTTTGATTTTGGCTTCTATTCGAACAACCAGCTCCTGTGCAGACTCTCCATATTTCCTCTTCATGGTCCATAATTCTCTGCGGGCTTGCAGTACCGTGTCACCAAAGGAATCCAACAGTGTCATTTTAATGCTGTTATAGTCATTCCTCATCTCTATTGGCACTCTAGTGTTGTAAATGGAGTAGGCTTTGCCAGACAATTGCATTGCCAACAACCTGGCCCAACGTTCCTGCGGTTCTTCATTACATTCCATGGCTTGTTCGAATCTCTGCATGAAGTCAGCAGGCTTGTCATTATCTGTCCACATTGCTTGCCATTAGATTCTTCTTTTGGGACAAAATCTTTTCGGTTTGTTTGGCTTTGGAGTCTTCCAATTCCTTTAGAAGAGTCGACATACATTCCTGGCTGTGTCTGAACTGTTCCAGATCTTGTTTGCGCTGTTCTTCTCTTTCTTTCTCTTTCTCTTCTCTACGTCGCTCATCACGTATCTTATCTTCTTGTCTGCTTTTCTCCATGAATATCATGAGCTGTTGCATTGTGTTGACCACATCCATTGAAGCACCAGAGGCAAAGTCCTCTTGTTCTTTCTCTTCTTCTTCTGTGGTCAGAAGGGAATCCGTTGGAAGTAATGACTTCTTTGACTTATTACGAGCCGTCATTTTGTAAACAACCACAACTAGTCGATTCAAATATTGTTATAAGCTGACTGGCTGAGTCAAAAACAAATAAACTGCTACAATTCCTGTTATGCTCTAGTATCAGACTAGCTAAGCAATCACTGTTACGAACAATTGTTATTTCAAACAAGATAGTAGCTAACTAACTGGCGAGTACAATGTTACTGCCAAATGTCATCCAAGCGGTTATCAAATAGTATTCGGGTTAATATGCAAGCTAGTAGCTAACTGATTTGCAACCACCGCTGCCACCAAATGTTATGCAAGAGCCAATCTGACTCGGGACTTATCTTGCACAACGTGGTTTACCTAGCAACACAACCTACAGTTATACTCAACCAACTCAGCTGTATGCTAGGCAAGTATGCTGCCACCAGAGTCAATCTGCTCAAACTTTGTCAAGAAGAATAGAATTTTAAAACTATCTTAGATTAAAGTTGTACTTGAACAATAACTGACTGACTGAAAAACCTTGCTCTGCCTGAGCTTGTTATACTCAGCAGAGCAACCAAAAACATGACCAAATAATGTGGTGAACTTGTGTGTGAAGGTTGGTGTGAAACGTGTGAAGGTCATGTTTCAAACACTCAATTTAACAAGGTGATGCAATCTTGAACAAGATGATGCAAGCATGTATGATACAATTATATAACCACAGCATGATAATTGCATGAATAAGTATTCTGACATAAATATTGTAATGTTTTCAGGCCTGTGGCATGACAATTAGGTCCTCAGTTGTCCATTTAAAAAAAATTATGGAAAGTATTCGCCTGTCAATGGGCATTATTTAGCAATAGTGTTTAGTGAGCGCCTATTCTCAGTTAATTAAGTGCCTGCAGGCTGGGGTTAGAAGCTAAACGACCAGAATTAATGGTGCCTTGAAACCACTTGAGGTTAAAGGGGCTGACCAAAATCATACCGGTGGAAATGGTTGATAATGACTCCATGATGCTAACACTGGACGACATCACATTTTGTTTGAGCTTGAGGCAGGCTGAAGTGTTTGACAAAAGAACAGTTGTTCCGTATAGATACTGGTTTTAACAGCCAAATCTCACAGTATGTGTATATATGTGCTACATAAAAGATGAAAATACAACGTCGGATTGACTTGTCAAGAAAGAAATAAACAAGGAGTTACCAATGTACATTTCCAAGACCCTTTACCTATTCATACAAGGACCTATCTATGTCAATGCTTGCCCACGCCCCTGCTATGTCGAGCGTTAAATGTGACCGTGCCTTTCACTGCTTGGGATGTTCCACCCTCTGCCAAAGTGAAATCCACCCCCTTTACTTATTCAGACAAATTTAATTCCTGCCAAATTTAATTGCTGCCAACTTTGATTGTCCTGCGGATTTTCCAGTTGATACAATACTGTATAGTAAAGGATAGTTTCAGAGGGTTAAATAATTTCCACTTTCTCACTGCTCGGGTTGAATGTGTAGTATACATAGGCAGTGGTGTCGCGCTGTGGCCGGACCACTTTTGGAAAGGTAAGGCCATGTCTTGATGCCCAGGCATTGATGAGTGAGAGCAGACTGACAAATCCCCCTCCAGAGAGTATCAAGACTGGTAATAGCTTCTTGTACTTCTCCATGATCTGGATTCTCTCCCCCTACCAAGTAAGCCTCGCCAATGAAGTTCATTTTCCAGAGGAGGCCTTTTGAAAGGAAAAAAGAAATGGAGAAAAACTGACTGTAGTATTTAGATCGTTCCGGTTGACTTGGTTCTCTTTGTTGGGTTGGCTTGTGCAGCATCATATTTTGCTGGAGAGCGGTGACAGACAGAGAGTGAAGTTGGAAACATCAGATGCTGCACTTATAAGTGTGAATTTTCTAGCTAGATGCTTGATGTAACCTCAACGGCTTTATGCTAGCTCTCATTCCTGCATATATAGTTATATATGTTACTATTAGATGATTGATATTCTTGTATAGTTGTAGCTCTCATTCCTGAATATTATGTTACTATTAGATGATTGATATTGCTGTATCTCTCATTCCTGCATATATAGTTATATATGTTACTATTAGATGTTTGATATTCTTGTGTAGCTATAGCTCTCATTCCTGCATATATAGTTATATATGTTACTATTAGTGATTGCTATTCTTGTATAGTTGTAGCTCTCATTGCTGCATATATAGTTATATATGTTACTATTAGATGATTGATATTTTTGTATAGCTGTATCTCTCATTCCTGCATATATAGTTATATATGCTACTATTAGATGATTGATATTCTTGTATAGTTGTAGCTCTCATTCCTGCATATATAGTTATATATGTTACTATTAGATGATTGATATTCCTGTGTAGCTATGGCTCTCATTCCTGCATATATAGTTATATATGCTACTATTAGATGATTGATATTCTTGTATAGTTGTAGCTCTCATTCCTGCATATATAGTTATATATGTTACTATTAGATGATTGATATTCTTGTATAGTTGTAGCTCTCATATATAGTTATATATGTTACTATTAGATGATTGATATTCTTTTATAGCTGTAGCTCTCATTCCTGCATATATAGTTATATATGTTACTATTAGACGATTGATATTCTTGTATAGTTGTAGCTCTCATTCCTGCATATATAGTTATATATGTTACTATTAGATGATTGATATTCTTGTATAGTTGTAGCTCTCATATATAGTTATATATGTTACTATTAGATGATTGATATTCCTGTGTAGCTATATCTCTCATTCCTGTTATATATGTTACTATTAGATGATTGATATTCTTGTATAGTTGTAGCTCTCATATATAGTTATATATGTTACTATTAGATGATTGATATTCTTGTATAGTTGTAGCTCTCATTCCTGCATATATAGTTATATATGTTACTATTAGATGATTGATATTCCTGTGTAGCTGTGGCTCTCATTCCTGCATATATAGTACTATTAGATGATTGATATTCTTGTGTAGCTGTATCTCTCATTACTGCATGTATAGTTATATATGTTACTATTAGATGATTGATATTCTTGTGTAGCTATGGCTCTCATTCCTGCATATATAGTTATATATGTTACTATTAGATGATTGATATTCCTGTGTAGCTGTGGCTCTCATTCCTGCATATATAGTTATATATGTTACTATTAGATGATTGATATTCCTGTGTAGCTGTGGCTCTCATTCCTGCATATATAGTTATATATGCTACTATTAGATGATTGATATTCTTGTGTAGCTGTATCTCTCATTCCTGCATAATATATAGTTATATATGTTATTATTAGATGATTGATATTCTTGTATAGTTGTAGCTCTCATTCCTGCATATATAGTTATATATGTTACTATTAGATGATTGATATTCTTGTGTAGCTATATCTCTCATTACTGCATATATAGTTATATATGTTACTATTAGATGATCGATATTCTTGTACAGCTGTATCTCTCATTCCTGCATATATAGTGATTGATACTCTTGTATAGCTGTATCTCTCATTCCTGCATATATAACTATATATGTTACTATTAGATGATTGACAGGGTTTCATACAGGATTTACAGTTTGGGGGTGGAAACTCAAAACGATTGGCGTTTACGTGATGGGCGTGCATAAGCAAGCCTCAAGTAGGGGGTCTGGGGGCATGCCCCCCAGAATCTTTTTGCAAAATCGATGCTCTCAGATTGATTCCGAGATATTTTGAGGGTACTTTCCTATAGTACTACCACATGGACAGAATATTCTAGATTATGACACAGTTGCATCTTGCCACAGAATCTACACTATTATAATTAGGGAAAGCTAACCACAGAATAATAGCACATGGACAGAACATTCTAGATTATGACACAATTGCATCTTGCCACAGAGTTTTGTGGCAAGATGCAATTGTATCATAATCTAGAATGTTCTGTCCAATCTACACTACAATTACGAAAGCTAACCACAGAATAATAGCACATGGACAGAACATTCTAGATTAGCACATGATTGAACTGTGACACAGAATATTCTAGATTTATTCACAATTTTGTATATAGAGAGCAAATGCTTCAGCTAGTAGCATTCTGCAACTAAATATGACCCAGAGAAATACAAACCTACACAAATGGACCTCAGGAACTTTTTTACCAGAAAGCGAGTGTGTGCTGGGTCTAGTAGAGATTCTGAGGACGACGAAGATGTAGTCCCAACTACGTTGACTAGTGATGCCTTGACTTCCACCAATTCCGAAGCATCAGTAGGTAGATCAGTGTGTTCCAAAGCACAGAAGAGAAAACTCTACAAAGCCAGGCTCAGCTACAAGAAAGAGTGGGAGCAGAAATATCCTTGGGTGTACTGCGATGATCCTAAGCAGGGCATGTTCTGCAAGCTCTGCCAGAAGCGAGGAAATGCACCTTCTACAGCCAGGGGTGGATGGACCACTCGGGCAATTCAGGATTGGAACAGCTACTAAACAACTCAAGGAACACATCCAGTCAAAATGGCACAGAGATGCTGTTATCCATGCTCGAATGGCAGAACAAGGAAAGGAGCAGAGTGTCCTACAACTGCAATGTTCAGCAGCTGCTAAGGAGGCTGAAGAAAGGAGAGCAAAGAACAGAAACATAGTGCTTAAGCTTTTGAGATCGATATATTTTCTTGCCAAAAATCGCCTGCCCCTTACAACCACATTCGATCCCCTGGTCCAGTTGCAAATTGCAAATGGAGATGAACTTCTCCAGCAACATGTCAAAGAGGGGCCACAAAATGCTCAGTACACATCCAAATTTTCTGCAGTGATGCTTTTAGAGATAGCTGGCTAGATAGGAAGCTAATTGAGAGCTTAAAATCAAGCCCATACTTCTCTGTGTTAGCTGATGTGTAGATATTAGTACTACAGAAGAGCTGTCCATCTGTTGTCGGTGGATTGTAAATGGAAAACCAGAGGAGCACTTCTTTACAGTGCTCCACATATGTGCCCAAGATGCTGCTACCATTTCAGATGCAATCAGAGCTCCTTCCTTGAGTCGAAGAACCTGGACTATCGTAAAATAATAGGCCAAGGTTATGATGGAGCAGCCACCTTTGCCGGAGAACACAATGGAGTTCAAAAAAGGATGCTAACTCTAGCTGCACATTCCTTTTACATCCACTGTGCCTGCCACAGGCTTCAACTAGCAAGCATGCAAGCTGCTAAGAGCATTCCAGAGATCAAGAAGATGTTTGGAACTATGGGAAATATATGGAAGCTCATCTTCTACTCACCCAATAAAGCAGAATCTCTCAAAGCAGTCCAGTCTCCCCTCAAGCTTAAGATTGTGAAGCCTAGTGATACCAGATGGCTCCCACACGAACGCTGTGTACGGGCTATTTACTGAGAGCTTCCCGCCCTTATCGTCACCCTACAAAAGCTGTATGAGATATCAGGTGATGCTGAAGCATATGGTATTGGTGCTCTCCTTGCTACTTACACTGGAGTTGCTAGTATTGTGTTCCTGTCAGAAGTTCTGGATATCCTGGCAAGGATGAATGTTTCGATGCAAATGTTTCGATGCAAAGAAAACTACTCGATTTGAGCAGGTTACCGGTACTTCTGAAAATCATGACGGATCAACTCGAGCATCCAAAGGACGAAAGAAGTGAGTGGTTGGGTTCAGTCGAGTCTGAAATATCTCTGTTGAAGGAAAAACACGATATAACACTCGGCACACATGGATCTGCACGAAGCCGTTGGTCTTCTATCACAACCACAGCCGAGTATCGGACTCTAGTTGCAATTCCATACGTCGATTCCCTTCTTCTAAATATTAAGAGTCGATTTACTGATAAAGCCGTGAAGATTGTTACCGCCATGTCCATATTCAGTCCCTCCCTACTACCCGCTGAAGCATCATACAGCAGCGAGCAAATCAAGATTCTTGCCGAGTTCTATGGAAAAGAAGCAGAGGTTGAATATGCGGGGACGACTTATACCTCACCTCCATTGCTTGATGGCGATGAGCTTCTTTCAGAGTGGAAGATATTTAGACGGGCTTTGCTAGTGGAGAAAAAGGCAATAATGGAACGTAAAGAAGAGTCAGTATCTCCTAGCATGCAAATCCTGGACGAGATGAACAAGTCACATATGTACGGAGGAATTTTCCCTGAGATGTGGAAGCTATTGAACATTACAATGGCACTTCTTGTTGACACAGCAACAGTAGAGTGTTCCTTTAGTCAAGTGTAGTTGATTAAAACTCGCCTACGCAGTCGTCTATCTGACTCGAACCTAGAACATTTAATGAAAATTAGTATAGAGGGTCCTCCATTGACCGATGTGGACTTTAATGCAATTCTCGACATTTTTAAACAGAAAAATACATGCATTTTATTGTACTACTGAACTCACTGTATTGTAATTTTCACCATACATTATTGTATATCTTCGCTTATATATTATAAATTGTTCATCCATAAATATTAATGCATAAATATTATAATTTTATTACTGTTGATCATCTTTGAATTTGCTATTGCTCTACGTTCCCTTCTCTGTACTGCTCTTTTTTCCCGTTACTGTAATGTAAAGTACATAAGAAATTTCATTAATATAAATTTTTATTGTGAAAATTCTTGGGGGGGGGGGGAGAAATCGGTTTTTGGGGGATATCCCAGGGCCCACCTCCCCCTCCCCCTGTATGAAACCCTGATTGATATTCTTGTGCTGTAGCTCTCCCAAGGTTGTTTTTTTAATAGGAAAAATGGGGGGACAGTTTTCAAGCTGCATAAGGCTGATTCACAATATGTAAAATGCTCAAGCGATGCGCCGTTTTTAAAATATTGTAAACACAAAATCGCATCGCACCACTTGCCTGCCATTGCACCATTCTGGTGTGC
The DNA here is from genome assembly GCA_028752905.1 of Cladorhizidae sp. MBARI D1340-BT2. NCBI lineage: Eukaryota > Metazoa > Porifera > Demospongiae > Poecilosclerida > Cladorhizidae > Cladorhizidae sp. MBARI D1340-BT2. The sequence goes on along the minus strand of JAQNBH010000003.1, from coordinate 2,881,118 downwards.
GTTTATTTGAGTTTTTTGTCATTCTGGTGTGCTTTATTTTGATTTTTCAGTAAAAGCTGTTGATTTCAAGTCTAAACGGACGACAAAAGGCTTATCGAAGCAGTGAGAACTTTACGTAGTATATGGGATGGGCGAATGACATGAGCGCTCGCTTCTGTTAATTAATGAGCGGGGTTCTGTTTGGGTGAAAGTTCAAGTTTGCTCAAGCGGCGACTCCGTTATTGTGAACAGCTAGAAGTGATACGACATGATACGATGCGATACGATGCGATGAGATGTGATGACGGCCTAGCAGCATATTGTGAACCAGCCGTTAGAAGAGCCAGTGTCACAAAGGTTTTGTGCGATTGCTTCTCACTCTACCTGTAGTCACACATGGTGGTCACGAGGTGTATCTGAACAGAGATTAGGTGATGCCATAAGAGACTCTTCTACGCTCAAACCTCTTTAAAAAAACATGAAGTTAATCACAACATCACATGTATGCATATGCAGACATATTAGTATTAATCATATTCACACTCTGCAGTGGGCGGTCCTGCCGGTGCAGCCCTTGGTATGGCTTCCCCTCTACACTACACAATCCCATGAATATTTCTCCTGCGAATCCTTCTCTTATCCCTCCCATCTGTTAATATTTGACCCCTTGGAAATATCTACCCCAAGGTCTATGAATGTTATCTGTGTTTAAGAGAGGCCGTCGTGTTGCTGCATAACCATGAATGCCAAAACCTTTTTGTCTTTTTCTTCAGGCATTTGGGGGTGGCTATGTTGTTGATGTCACTGCTGGTCTTCGACACTCTTTGGCATTGACAGGTCATTGGCTTTCTGGGATGTGTAGCATCAAAGGGCAGTTGACCACCGTTCACCATACGGTCAACCTATTGATGTTTCCCCCCATATCGTGTTGCCCTCCACACTGTGCTCAACATGTCCTCATGCTGTAGTCTATAATTCAATGTTTGCCCCCACACGTGGCCCCATGCTGTAATCTATAACTCGATGTTTGCCCCCACACTGTGCTCAACATGTCCACATGCTGTAGTCTGTAACTCAATGTTTGCCCCCACACGTGGTCAACATGTCCACATGCTGTAGTCTGTAACTCAATGTTTGCCCCCACACGTGGTCAACATGTCCTCATGCTGTAGTCTAACTCAATCTTTGCCCCCACACGTGGTCAACATGTCCCCATGCTATAGTCTATAACTCAATGTTTGCCCCCACACTGTGGTCAACATGTCCCCATGCTGTAGTTTATAATTCAATGTTTGCCCCCACACTGTGGTCAACATGTCCCCATGCTGTAGTCTATAATTCAATGTTTTCCCCCACACCGTGGTCAACATGTCCCCATGCTGTAGTTTATAATTCAATGTTTGCCCCCACACTGTGTGGTCAACATGTCCCCATGCTGTAGTCTATAATTCAATGTTTTCCCCCACACCGTGGTCAACATGTCCCCATGCTGTAGTTTATAATTCAATGTTTGCCCCCACACCGTGGTCAACATGTCCACATGCTGTAGTTTATTACGCCCCCACACCGTGGTCAACATGTCCACATCCTGTAGTCTATAATTCAATGTTTGCCCCCACACCGTGGTCAACATGTCCACATCCTGTAGTCTATAATTCAATGTTTGCCCCCACACTGTGGTCAACATGTCCCCATGCTGTAGTCTATAACTCAATGTTTGCCCCCACACGTGGTCAACATGTCCCCATGCTGTAGTCTATAATTCAATGTTTGCCCCCACACGTGGTCAACATGTCCCCATGCTGTAGTCTATAATTAAATGTTTGCCCCCACACCGTGGTCAAAATGTCCCCATGCTGTAGTCTATAACCCAATGTTTGTCCCCTACCGTCGTCAACATGTCCCCATGCTGTAGTCTATAATTCAATGTTTGCCCCCACACTGTGGTCAACATGTCCCCATGCTGTAGTCTATAACTCAATGTTTGCCCCCACACGTGGTCAACATGTCCCCATGCTGTAGTCTATAACTCAATGTTTGCCCCCACCCCACATCATGGTTAATGTCTCGACGTTGCCCTCGTGTTCCCCCCCCCTCTATCTCATTGTCCCGCCCCCACCCCACCCACCCAGTGTCTCAATGTTAAGCCCTGCCGCTTTAATTCGCTTCTTAACTCCATGTTTGCCCCTAACATCGGGTTAACCTCTCAATGTTTGCTATGGTCAGCCATTCAATACTTGCTCCCTCCCCACCTCATACAATAGCGATATACCACTGGGAACTTTTGTCCCTTGTATGGGGACAACTCCAACAAGGAGAAGCATATACTTCAGTACAGCTTCTTATTTAATACACTTCAGTACAGCTTCTTATTTAATACACTTCAGTACAGCTTCTTATTTAATACACTTCAGTACAGCTTCTTATTTAATACACTTCAGTACAGCTGCTTATTTAATACACTTCAGTACAGCTTCTTATTTAATACACTTCAGTACAGCTGCTAATTTAATACACTTCAGTACAGCTTCTTATTTAATACACTTCAGTACAGCTTCTTATTTAATACACTTCAGTACAGCTTCTTATTTAATACACTTCAGTACAGCTTCTTATTTAATACACTTCAGTAAAGCTTCTTATTTAATACACTTCAGTACAGCTGCTAATTTACTTCACCTTATTTAATACACTTCAGTACAATTTCTTATTTAATTCACTTCAGTACAGCTGCTAATTTAATACACTTCAGTACAGCTTCTTATTTAATACACTTCAGTACAATTTCTTATTTAATTCACTTCAGTACAGCTGCTAATTTAATACACTTCAGTACAGCTGCTAATTTAATACACTTCAGTACAGCTTCTTATTTAATACACTTCAGTACAGCTGCTAATTTAATACACTTCAGCTAATTTAATACACTTCAGTAAAGCTTCTTATTTAATACACTTCAGTACAATTTCTTATTTAATACACTTCAGTACAGCTTCTTATTTAATACACTTCAGTACAATTTCTTATTTAATTCACTTCAGTAGTACAGCTGCTAATTTAATACACTTCAGTACAGCTGCTAATTTAATACACTTCAGTACAGCTTATTTAATACACTTCAGTACAATTTCTTATTTAATTCACTTCAGTACAGCTGCTAATTTAATACACTTCAGTACAGCTGCTAATTTAATACACCAGTACAGCTTCTTATTTAATACACTTCAGTACAATTTCTTATTTAATTCACTTCAGTACAGCTGCTAATTTAATACACTTCAGTACAGCTGCTAATTTAATACACTTCAGTACAGCTTCTTATTTAATACACTTCAGTACAATTTCTTATTTAATTCACTTCAGTATAGCTTCTTATTCAGTGCAGCTTCTTGTTTAATACACTTCAGTACAGCCTCGTACAACAGTGAAAAAGTGTCCCATGAATTATTCTTTGGCTATATATTCACTGAGTTCTTAGTGTTATTTCAATCGCTGGTCTCTTCTCTAGAGAGTGGACAGGTGTACTCATGGGGAGACGGCAGGAAGGGCCAACTTGGACTGGGCAAGAGTTGGCTATGCATACAGAGACAACCAAGTCTCGGTGAGTCAGTGTGTCGCTAGTAGTTCAGGTGGACCCTGTGTTTTCCTTCTTGTTGACCAGTCTGTGTATTCCTGAAGTGAGGTTAATATATTTAGGTCCAGTATTTAGGTGGAAATCAGAAGTAAGAAGAAAAGAGGCACGTCCTTACTTAAAGAGCTCCATAGCTACAGCTACATGTAGCTAAGGTTATTGTGCTCACCTGCGAATATGGCAGCTAATAATGTCAGCACCAAGAACAGACATCACACATGCACAATAACACACGCTGTGGATGTCTAACTTGTTTTTGCTAATAGGAACATCTTCTAGTAATCCCCGTTGCATACACACACAAATAGCTTGAAAATGTACATGTGCCTGATAATGACCACACTCATAAAGTACTGGAAATGTTCTGGCCTATGCCCGACTGGCTAGATTGTCAGAGCTTCTCCTGCATTGTTGTGTAGTCACAGGAGGTGACTGCTGGTGGGTGCCTATATACATGTAGTCCACACAGGGAATCTTGTGCAGCTGTGAATGCCTAGGCCCTAATTAAAGCTGTTCACAATATGCTGCTCTCACTAGCGATGTGAAGTGGTGTAGTACATCAACATGAAGTCGCTTCACTTTGCATATATAGCTTCACTTGAATAGACTTGAATTCTATTCTACCCAGCTGTGATGCGTCTGTCGACATGTGCTGGTGTGCTTTATTTGTGTTTCCACAAAAAAATGTTTCTCCTTAACCGATTAACCGCGTCATTAAAAAATTGTATAATAATGCATGGGGCGGAGTTATTTTCAAGTGATCGCCTCAATCAGTATGAGAGAGAAAAAAACCTGCCTGAAGTTTGGACTAGAGTTCAACATCATCTGCCCTAAAGCAAAGCGGTGTCCTGGCTACCAGATTTAAGAAGAAATCTAGTCTGCCACGCTTTAATGATAGTTTGGAGTTCATGCTTCTTGTTCATCTTCGATGTTGAGACAATGTTTAGCTAACGATCGACTTTTGTGATACTCCTTCTATAGAAATATGTCAGTGGAGATTGAGTGTAGAAGCTTTACCTGAGCTTAAGGAAACTCCTAGCCGGTATGATGCCAAGCACTAGCAATGAAGGTAGGAAAAAGCCAACTAAAATTTGTGCGTAAATAATTTTCAATGTGTAGCTAGCTATCTTATCTTGTTAGATAGAGCTATAGGGCTTATGCATGCTAATAATGCATTATTATAAGCAGCGTCCTATTTTATAGAAGAGCAATACTGCATAATAAACAAGATTAAAACGAACTAGCTCTTGACTGGTCTAAACTAAAATTGCTATTGATGCCATCAACTACCGTTCAAAGCTTGCATGCACGTGACGCCAATTGGTGTCAATCGCGGTTAATCGTTTAAATAGGAGATAAACGAAGAAAAGTTGATAGAGGCAGTGAGGAAAGTTGATAGAGACAGTGAAGGTATATGGCTGTATCCCACAAGTCATAGGGATTTAAGGTTCTAAAATTAATGGGTGTAGTTCGTAGTTCAGGGTGAAAGTTCAATTTCGATCGAGTAAAAAAAAAAATCATCAAAATTGTGTGATATTGTGTGATATATAACATGCATAGATAGATTGCATAGATAGATTGGTATGAAAGGTCAAGTCAAGAGGTCATCTGTGAAGGAAGGGTAGACAAATGCCAATAGTCTTACACATAATTGTTCACCAAATGCCTAGCTGCTGTTATTGCATCCTGTCCAGTGTGCACTGATGACCTTGCAGCAATTTTCTTCAGTATCCTCGGGGCAAAAGTTGACCATACACGGAGCGTTTCAATAGTTCAAAGCAACGCAATGCGAACTTGAAGGTTTTATGACTATTGTCAACCAGCCTTTAGGCAGCTCAGATCTAGGAACCCAACAGCACAAGAAGCTTAAATATACTGTGTTTTTTTTTACAAACACTTTCGTTGAATGGGAGAGTTTGTGCCATATGTGTTCGTGTGGGTGGTGCGTATGACTGCCTGCCGTGCAAACTGTGTTTTTTCCCCACAACACTTGCATTGCATGGGAGAGTTTTGCCATATGTATTAATACGAGTGGAAATTTGACCAGCGACCTGTCCACCCTTATGGAATGAAACTTTGAACTTTTACACATGCAGGTGTGTTGAGTAGTTTAGGTTTTGATGACTTTCCGTGGTAAAATAGTTTGCTCTAACAATATATTTATTATGAATTTTTTAGGGTCCTCTAACATTCAATGATGCAGTTGTTCCTGAACTATTTCTATCCCAGACCATTTTTGGCATGATAGGAACTGTGATAATTTACAAGCGCGGAAAGTGACCCCCGTATTAGGACCTTAGGTGGAAGCGCAATTGTTGCTAGGGGGGAAAAATGGGATGACAATTGGTGGGAGAAGTGTGAAGAGTTCCCTCCCCCTTCTGTCCCTCTTTTTTGTCTCCATATATGGAAATAACACAACCATACAAGATAATAAAACCATGAATTTTTTATTTTATTGATTGAATGTTCTATTTAGTGCCGTGTGTCGGGAAATTCTCTTCAGTGAGAGCGGGTGCCTACCACTCGACTGCTTTGGTTGGTGAGCCCATTTACCATTTTTAATCTTCCTTACAATATAAATGGCCTGTATCTGTTATAGTTGATGGTTCTCTGATGTCATGGGGACTGAATCAGCATGGACAGTGTGGGCTGAGCCTACTGACGGATGAGCTGAAGCAGCTGTACGGTCAAGACAACTTTAAACTTTCCGAGTTAGGGCACATCATCAATATTTATGTGCCTGTGAGAGTAGAGGGTGTGGCCTCTCTTCTGGCCGAGATTCGTTGTGGATGGAGTCACACACTGGGAATCACACGTAAGTTGCAGTCCCAGGCAATATTGCTGTGAATGCTGCACCAGTAATAACATAGAATATTCTTATATTAGTCTACTTGCACCAGTAATAACATAAACCATTAAGAATATTCTTAGATGTACAATAAACTCATTAAAATGCACTTATTCATATAGTTTATAGAACCCACTCCCCTCAAGTTAAGGAATATTCTTATATTAGTCTACTTGCACCAGTAATAACATACACTCTTAAGAATATTCTTATATTAGTCTACTTGCACTAGTAATAACATACACTCTTAAATATTCTTATATTAGTCTACTTGCACTAGTAATAACATGCACTCTTAAGAATATTCTTATATTAGTCTACTTGCACCAGTAATAACATACACTCTTAAGAATATTCTTATATTAGTCTACTTGCACCAGTAATAACATACACTCTTAAGAATATTCTTATATTAGTCTACTTGCACCAGTAATAACATACACTCTTAAGAATATTCTTATATTAGTCTACTTGCACTAGTAATAACATACACCATTAAGAATATTCTTATATTAGTCTACTTGCACTAGTAATAACATACACTCTTAAGAATATTCTTATATTAGTCTACTTGCACCAGTAATAACATACACTCTTAAGAATATTCTTATATTAGTCTACTTGCACCAGTAATAACATACACTCTTAAGAATATTCTTATATTAGTCTACTTGCACCAGTAATAACATGCACTCTTAAGAATATTCTTATATTAGTCTACTTGCACCAGTAATAACATACACTCTTAAGAATATTCTTATATTAGTCTACTTGCACCAGTAATAACATACACTCTTAAGAATATTCTTATATTAGTCTACTTGCACCAGTAATAACATATACTCTTAAGAATATTCTCATATTAGTCTACTTACACCAGTAATAACATACACTCGTAAGAATATTCTTATATTAATCTACTTGCACTAGTAATAACATACACTCTTAAGAATATTCTTATATTAGTCTACTTGCACCAGTAATAACATGCACTCTTAAATATTCTTATATTAGTCTACTTGCACTAGTAATAACATGCACTCTTAAGAATATTCTTATATTAGTCTACTTGCACCAGTAATAACATACACTCTTAAGAATATTCTTATATTAGTCTACTTGCACCAGTAATAACATGCACTCTTAAGAATATTCTTATATTAGTCTACTTGCACCAGTAATAACATACACTCTTAAGAATATTCTTATATTAGTCTACTTGCACCAGTAATAACATGCACTCTTAAGAATATTCTTATATTAGTCTACTTGCACCAGTAATAACATACACTCTTAAGAATATTCTTATATTAGTCTACTTGCACCAGTAATAACATACACTCGTAAGAATATTCTTATATTAGTCTACTTGCACCAGTAATAACATGCACTCTTGAGAATATTCTTATATTAGTCTACTTGCACTAGTAATAACATACACCATTAAGAATTTATATTAGTCTACTTGCACCAGTAATAACATACACTCTTAATAATATTCTTATATTAGTCTAGTAATAACATACACTCTTAAGAATATTCTTATATTAGTCTACTTGCACTAGTAATAACATACACCATTAAGAATTTATATTAGTCTACTTGCACCATGATGCCAAGAAATACAGTGCAACTGATCTGCGACAGAAGACTATCACCAATGCCCTTGTCTCACACACCGCATGCGATCTCATGCGTTCTCCAGACTGGATAGTCAGTACTTCAGGGGTTTTGTGCATGCTCTAGATCAACGCCAGTCGCAAATACCTAGTTGGCTCACTTCTCCCAGAGAAGGCTGCCAGCGTGCAATCCAAGATCTCCCAGCAACTGAACTGTGCACAGAGTGTGCGCGTCACACTTGACATCTGGTCCAGTCGACAGATGTGATCATACCTCGGAATGACTGGCCATTTCATCGTGGACTGGAGCATGAAGTTTGCGGTTCAGGTGGTTGTCAGCAGTATGAGGAAACAATCCAGTTGTACAACATTGCATCAAAGATTTCAATTATTGTGACCGACAATGCTTCAAACATGTTGAAGGCCTTCTCACTGCCTGATTTCCAGACCATCACTGAAGACTCAGCAGCTGGTGACCTTGATTCCACCATAACTGTCGCACCAGATAAGTATGAGCAGATCACTACAGACCACAGCCCATGCTTCTGCCATACCACCTAGCTCATCATAAGTGATGGGTTCAAGGCAGCAGGTCAGCTAAACCGTGTTCTCGGAAAATTCTGCAAAGTCGTTAACCACGAGCACAAGTCAACAATCGCCACTGATCTACTTGAGGGGGAAATGAGACTGCAGACAGCAAACGCAACAAGATGGAATTCCCAAGTGAAAATGACTCTCTCCGTGCTCGCTGCACCTGCAGCTAAGCTGGACCAGCTTGATGCACCCTCCATCACTGCATACAATCATAACATCCTCAATGACATGCTTGAGATTCAAGAGCCATTCGAGGAAGCTACAGACATTGGAGAGCATGAGAAAACAGTCACTGCCAGATTTGTCATCCCAACCATCATTGGCTTTCGGATTCATCTTACCACCATGAAATCCCGCTACAAGAACAGCTTCATGACAGCCCTGAATCGCTTGACAGGCGTATGGCAGTGTATGAGAACAATCAGGTTTTCAGGCTTGCTACTTGTCTCGAACTTCATTTCAAGCTGAATGGTGCCAGGATGCCAACCAATGGGAAGATGTTACAACAGAGCTATCTATGATGACTGGTGAACATGCTCATCCTCCGTAGGCCTCTGCAGTGAGTGTAAGCAGTCCAGCCAAGAAACGGAGCAGCTTTATGACTGTACCAGCTGCTATAGCTCAACCAGCATCAGTCATGGCTGAGGTGAATCAGTACCTTGGTGAACCATCCCCATGGCTGAAGAGAGTGACCCTCTTGCATACTGGAAAGGACATTCACACATGTAAGGACATTCACACATGTACTCAGCCCTGTCCAAGCTTGCTGTCAAGCACCTGGCAGTCATGGCTTCATTAGCATCAGTAGAGAGGACATTTAGCATTGCTGGGAAGGTGTAGACTCACTGACAAAAACTTTGAGATGATCACGATGATCAAGTGCAATCACCGTTTATAATTGATATATGAACTGAACACTGAAGTGGTTGGACTGTTACCTGGTGTTAAGACATAAAAATATATGATACATGATGTATTTATTAAAAAAAGTGTGATATCTGTACTTTGGACCGGTTTGTTTAGGTAGTAGAACAATTGTATAAGTATATTCATGATTGTGGTTTATTGTGGAACTAGTTCTTTTAAGCAAACTCATTTCCTGTTTTGTGCAGTTGTCAGTATTTTGCTGTTTTGTGCAAGTGCTTGGACAAGTGTTCTTTCAATTACTATTTCTATTCACAATTCAATTGTGTGTACCACCTAGCACATCCGCTAGGATACCACACTTGGCGACGAGGATAAAACCTATGGCAACTCACGGTACGTTGTTCCAGTTCGATCTCAGTAAGGAGGACTGGACCCCCTACGTTCTAAGACTCAAGTACTACGTCGAGGCAAATGGCGTAGCCGAGGCGAGAAAGAAGAAATCTATTTCACTAGCCGTTTGCAGTCCTTCAACTTTTCGTAGGAACAGCAGTTTACTCACACCACTACGTTTAGAGTCCATCAATTTCGAGGACTTGATCACAGAAGTCAAGGAGTTCTACGACCCCAAGCCACCATAACCGTGCAGCGTTTTCAATATTTAACACTAGAGAAAGAGCTCCAAGCAAGTCAGTAGGTGTATACGTCGCCGCACTAAGGAAATTAGGTGAGCACTGTGGATGTGGGAGATACCCTGAACGAGATGATCAGAGATCGGCTGGTCTGCGGGGTAAATCATGATACAATTCAGCCAAGACTCTTGGCAGAGAAAAAACTTACTTTTGGAAAAGCATTTGATGTTGCTCAATCTGTAGAGGCAGCGGAAAAGAATTTAAAGAAAGGATCCACTGTCAAGCCAGAGACTGTGTTGTATAGTGACAGAGGATCATCATTGAAGGACCGGAAATACAACAAAGAAGTATTAAAAAAAATCCAACCTGTTACAGGTGTGGAGGACCTCACCTAGCCCCATCCTGTAGGTTCAAAGACGCTACTTGCAGGTTTTGCACAAAAAGGGACACATTGAGAAGGTGTGTAGGTCCAAGGCTAACCATTACCTCTGCCGAAAAGGAACTTGTATGTGCAGGTGGAACATGAGCAGTATCTTCTTCAGGAAGAAGATGGCATGTATGCTGTGAATTCAAATACAGGGGAAGCTATTATCATTGACATGCATCTGAATAATGTTCCGGTCAAAATGGAGTTGGACACAGGAGCTTCCCTCTCAATTATAACCTCGACAACTTACCAGGCAATCGCTCAAGAATCGAATAGTCCTCTGGAGAAGTCCACAGTCCTCCTCCTAAAAACATATATAGGAGCTGAAATCAAGGTCCTGGGAGCCACTACTGTGAATGCACAAGTATGGAAACCACACCAAGGTACTTACTATTCAAGTAGTAGACGGGGTGGGACTGGGACCAGACTTCATGGGTAGAGATTGGCTATCACATTTTGGCATCATATTAGTTGGTGAAGTTAACCAGGTTACCAAACCACTACAGGGATATCCTTGATGGTCATGCTGATGTTTTTGGTAATGGTCTGGGATGCATGAAAGATGTAGAGGTTGATCTTGACGTTAAAACAGGGGTCAAGCCAAAGTTTTTCAAACCTCGTTCTGTCCCTTACATATTAAAGCAGAAGGTAGAAGACGAACTTGATCATTTAAGTCAACTGGGTATTATTTCTCCTGTTAAAACCTCAACTCCCACTGTTATGTGTTGGTTTAACTGCTTAAGTTTCCTAGTGAAGGTTGCAGGTTGTAAGGCTGCACCTTTGCATCAGTTCAGACTTGTAGATTAAACAATTAATAATTCATAGACAAATGTAAAGAGAGAGAGATTCAGACCAATGTCTGGAGCCTGCACACAACGGTAGGGAACAGAGAAAATACAGAGGGGAAGATAATCCGACAATAACAAGTTACAATGAGCAGTTCAGCTGCTGACAATTGTAGAGCTGTTGATTAAAGGCGAATCATGAACGGGTTGTAGAAGCGATAGAGGAAGTTTGCAGACTGACTTGAGAAAGTCATGAGGATGGATGTTATAGAAAGAGAAAAGAGCGGGAAAACATACAAGGGTGTGTCCTAGTGGACCAATAGGATTGATACAACTTGAGTGTTAGCAATGCAACATTCACATACAGGAAACAACAAGATTATGAGGCAGGGACATGTGACTAATGTGGTTCACTTGATGAATGCAAGTGTTGATAAGTGTGCGGTTTAATTATGTTCCTGCAGGATTGACTGGAGGAGGAGCTAGGGCTGCTTGTCCAGACATACTGGGGGGGGCGAGTGTGACGGCCGAGGCGTCTGTTCTGGTTCTGGCGAAGTCCGGTCGGGATGGAGGAGAAGGGCAACCTTTGTCACTGGTCGCTTTAGAATTCCCTGGCTGGTCTTCAGTGTGACCACCCTGACAAGTCCATCATCGCCAGGGAATGCTTTCAACACTCTGGCCATGGGCCAGTGGTTGGTGAACGTGCCTCACATACGACCACAATGTCCCCTTCTTGGATGTTGGAGGATGGCTTGCGCCACTTCTGCATCTTTGGTGCAATTGTTGCAAATACTCCAAGGACCATCTCCTCCAAAAATGCTGGGTGATGGATTGACAGAGTGTCCAACGCCTGCACAGTGATGGGTCCTTGTCCAGTGAGATCTCCGGGTACGCACAGAGCTCACGTCCTATCAGGAAGTGTCCTGGAGTTAGTGTCGTGATGCCGTCTGGTTCATGGCTGGTGATGGTTGTGAGGGGCCTGCTGTTCAAACAGGATTCAATTTGAGCAGCTATGGTGGTTAGTTCCTCGAAATCGAGTCGTTGGGTGCCAATGATGCGCTTGAGGTGACGTTTGGTTGACTTGACCGCAGCCTCCCAAAGGCCACCAAAGTGGGGAGCTCTGTCAGGGGAGAAGTGCCATTGAATGCGTTTGGGGAGCAGGTAGTTGTTGATGGATGTGGTGCTGGCTTGCAAGAGGGTGTAAAGGTCTTGCAAATCGTTGTGGGCGCCTTGGAAATTTCCTCCATTGTCAGAATAGAGGTTGGTGGGGAGTCCCCGTCTGGAGACGAACCTTTTGAGACAAGCTACGAATGCTTCAGTGGTGGCATCTGAAACTACCTCTAGATGGGCAGCCTTGGTGCTGAAACAAACAAATATGGCAAGGTAAGCCTTGATGATGACCGGCTTACGGGTGTGGCCCTTCTTGAGTAAGAAGGGCCCAGCATAGTCCACTCCAACTACACTGAACGGGGGACTCGGTGTGACCCGCTGGCTGGGGAGCTGTCCCATCATTTGCCCTTCAGTCTGGGCATTGGCCTTCCTGCAAACGATGCAGCTCCTGCAGATGGTGCGGGATAGCTTGCGAGCTCCCAGCACATGGATCCTGCCACCTGTGGCCGAGAGTATGAGACTAGGGCCTGCATGGCCAAGGGAGATATGCTTGTGGGTAAACATCATATGGGTGAGTGTGCACCTTCCTGACAGAATGATGGGGTGACGCTGGGACTGAGAGAGGTGAGAGTGATTCAACCTACCACCCACTCTGATGACTCCATGCTTATCTGTAAATGGAGATAATGCCTTGAGAGGGCTTGTGAGTTTGACTGCCTTCCCCTTCCTTAGTCGAGAGAGTTCCTCTGAGCAGCTGAGTTCCTGCGACTGTTTGAAGAGGAGTTGCTCTGCTTGGCCAATCTCTGCCACAGTGAGGTAGGGTCCAGGTTGCCTTGCTTGATGATGAAGGGACTTCTTGATGTTGCCTACAAACCTCAATACCCAAGCCACAACTCCCACAAAGGCATGATAATTGTTGGTTCGGCCTTGGTATGGTAGGAGAGAGGGGCTAGGAGATGCTATGTTACATGCTACCTGGACTTCATCGAGTTTGTGCTGCAACACAAAGGGTTGAAATGGCTTGCTCAGGGGTTCCTGGGCTAGCCAGGGAGGACCATTCCACCAGAGTAGATGATCTTTCAACTCTCTGGGTGAAATCCCCCTGGATGCACAATCGGCAGGATTGTCCTTGCCTGGTACATGGTACCAAGTGTGAGGGGGAAGGCTCTCCAAAATGGCTGATACTCTGTTTGCCTCGAACGTCTTGAGTTTTCTCACTTTGCCATCTAGCCACCATAAAACAATCTCGCTGTCACTCCAGGCATGGACACTCACTTGCTTCAAATCTAGGGCCTTCTTCACCTTGCCCATCAGTTGGGCCAACAGCCTAGCCCCACACAACTCTAGCTGAGGTATAGACCTCCTCTTCAAGGGGGCCACCTTAGTTTTGGCATTGATCAGAATACATGTAGGAGGGTGGTGATCATAGGTTGTTCTTAAATAGATGACAGCTGCGAATGCCTCCTTGGAGGCATCACAAAAACCATGTAGCTGCACTTCCCTTCTCTGCCCGGGCACAAAATAACATCTGGGGTGTCTTTTCCCGATTAGGAGAGGGAGTTGTTCTCTCCACTCCTTGTGTTGGGCCTGATGCTCGAGTGGGATTGGGTCATCCCAGGCCAACTTCAGCTCCCAGAGCTTCTGATAGAGTATTTTCATCTGCACCATGGTTGGTGCCAGCCATCCTAAGACATCAAAGGTCTTGGCCACATCTGATATTATACCACGTTTTGTTGATGTATATTGGGAGGAGAGTGATAAAGATGTAGACATGGTATCATTGGTAGAGTCCCATTCTACTCCCAAAGCTTTAGGTTGAGACTGGACCCCTGTAAGATCCTGAATTGTGGCCTTCTCCCTAAGAGAAGGCTCAATGGTTTGTAGAACAACCTCAGAGTTGCTCCGCCACTTCCTTAAATCAAACCCCCCCTTTAAAAGTAATGCTCTTATCTCTTGCTGTAGAGAACTTGCCTGCTCAGGCGTATCTGCCCCTGTCAGAAGGTCATCCACATAGAAAGCCGTGGACACTAGGGGACTGGCGTTTGGGAAGGCCCGACCAAAGTCAATGGCTGTTTGGTGCAACACTTGGATGGCCAAGTAAGGAGAAGAGGATACACCAAATGTGACCCTGGTCATCCTGTAATCCTTGAGGGACCCGGTGGGTTGGTCTCGCCACAGGAATCGATGAAGATTCCTGTCTTGAGGGTCCAACCACACTGCCCTATACATCTTGCTCACATCTGCTGATAGAGCAAACAGATGCATCCTGAATCTCATCAGGATTGTATCTAGTGTGGGATTGAGAGTGGGTCCTGTCATAAGGACATCATTGAGAGAGAGATTGGTTGAGGTGGGGGCGCTGGCATCGAATACCACCCTCAACTTGGTACTTGTGCTGCTGGTCTTAACGACACTATGCATGGGTAGATAGTATTGCTCTGTGGCTGGGGTCAACTCATGCTCAGGCACCGGCTCTGCGTGTCCTAGATCCATGTACTCTTTCATTACAGCTTGGAATTCCTCCCACATTCCCTTTTTCAATACTGACCTTTCGTTGGACAAAAAACGATTCACCGCTTGGGACCTGCTGGTGCCCAGAGGCAAACTGTTGGGAACTCTAGGAAGGGACACTTGGTAGTGGGCTGGTGACTCTACGTACTGGTGGCTCTTTAGGAAGTGAGTCTGCACATCCTGCTCCTCCTGTGTAAATGGATTAGCAGGGGCTAAATTCTCTTCCATCTCCCAGAACTGGGAGAGGAGGGCTTCAGTAGTGTCTGTGACTATAGCTTGTTGCACTGCCACCGCTGAGGTTATTGAGGAGGGAGTAAATGACCCCAATATGGTCCAACCAAATATGGTCTCTCTGGCCTGAGGTTCACTGTGTGTTGTGGTTCTGACACCTGACATCAACACCTGCTGTATGACCTCTGTGCCAATCAGTACGTCAATGCGCCCTGGCGAATTAAAGGTAGGGTCAGCTAGCTTTAAGGGCTGGATGTGGGCCAACTCCTTGACTCCCATGACTCCTTGCAGGGGTAGGTCTACTGCCACTCTAGGAACAGAGGTGGCTGTCAGACTGATGGTGGGGCTGCTGGCATCCACCGGGCACAACGAAAGCTTCACTATAGGATATGATTCTGGGCTGGTTCTGCCCTGCACACCAGTAATCGTTACTCGAGGTCCTTGCTGGGGCAGTTGTAGGGTTCTGGCCACTCGGTGGGACACCATCGACATGGTTGCCCCAGTGTCTAGTAAGGCTCTGGCGATCATTTGCCTCCCCCCTGGGCCCTTCACCAAAACTTGACTGGTCATGGTTAAGGCGACTGGGAGGATGGGAGCTTCAGATGCATGCTCTACCAACGTCTGGTTGACCACTGCACTACAGTCTGGTGGAACTTCAACGCTAGTTGGGTGTGCTGCCGCTGAGGCTGCTGGGGAACTACTATGCTCCCTGTGGATAAGGCTGTGGTGCTTGCCCCCACATGCTCTACACCTGGCTCCACTCTTGCAATCATTGGTTCTGTGCCCTGGAGCTAGGCAATTGTAACATAGTCTGTGAGTCCTTAAATGTGATCTCCTTTCTGACTAAGACTAAGTTTCCCAAATGCAGGGCATTGGAATAGAGGATGCTTCTCCCCAGTACAAAGGACACAATCATACCTGTAGGTTTGAGCTGGACCATTGGCTGGTCGAGGTTGAGAGGTATTGAAAGAAGACTTGTACTTCTTCTGTCTGTGTTGCTGTTCATGCTTTTCCTCCTGAGGCTTGGTCGTAGTTCCGCTGCCTCGGACGGATGCTTGGAACCTAATAAACTTGATGAGTTCATCAAACGGAGGGACTTGGGTGTAAGCTTCAGTCTTTACTACCCATTCTTCCTGCAGGGGTTTGGGAAGGTAGGGAGCAAGAACAGAGGTTAATATAGAATCAATTGTATATTGTCCAGTGTGTTTAAGACCAGACACCGAGGCGGTGAGGGTATCTGCGAATCTAGTGAGGTCTGCTTGAGTGTGCTTCACGGGACCAGAGTCGAAGATGGCCTGGCAGTAGGTTGCGTGGACTTCTCTCTTTTTGTTGAATCTCTCCTGGAGCACGGCAACCACCTCCTCATAGAGGCTGTCTGTCTCTGCCCCGCTGAATAGTAGCTTGTGGGTGGCAGGATCTTTCACAGACTCTCTAAGGTACGAGAGCTTGCTAAGATTGGAGAGAGAGTCATTAGATCCGACTGCTGCATCAAACTGAGTCCAAAAGGACGCCCATTCCATCAAGTTTCCATGGAAGCGTGGAAGGGCGATCTTGGGCAGATGTACAGTCTTCTTGTTGGGTGTGGCGTCTGTCGCTGACTCCTTGCGAGGAGTTGGAACCCTTTCAACCATTGACAAAGTGATTAAATGGGCTTGTATATCATGGACCTCACGTCGCATTAGATGCTCTGGTGGGATGGTAGATCTCCTGAGGATGGCTGTCAGGTCTCTGACAGATTGAGTGAGGTGGCTGACCGATGTGGAGTGGTCCTGCGTGGGGTTGATCCCCATGGTTGCCTCCAGTTCCCTCATGTAGGGAGAAAGCTCGCTGATCTGCTGATGGACCTTCTGCATGGCAATCAGACGCCTCAGTAGAGAGAGAGTGGCTTCAAGGTTCTCGTCGTTGCGGTCGGCCACCTCCTGTTCCTCATGTTGGTTGATCTGCTCCTCATGGTCACAGACTGCCTGGTGAATGGCACTGAACTCGTCTGCCTTCAAGGTGAAACGTTCCAGTCTTGATTCGAGATTGTCCAGATCATAGGTGGCTGGATCCTCCCGCTCAAGAATCTGGCACTTGTTACGCTCTCTGGTTACGACACCAATGTGAGAGGACCTGCTTTTTCGAGATGCCTCGAAACTCATGATTGTTCTGGGTAGAGAGAATGAGTCAAGTAAAAAGGAGTGTACCTGAATACCTGTTGTTGGTTGTTGTATGACGGTCGACTTGTTCGACTGTACGATTAGTCTTCGGTTGAAGTCTTCACTTTAGGATTCGGATGATTCGAGTCTTCTGCTGTTCGTTACCATCCGGCTCGAAGGACCATGTTATGTGTTGGTTTAACTGCTTAAGTTTCCTAGTGAAGGTTGCAGGTTGTAAGGCTGCATCAGTTCAGACTAGTAGATTAAACAATTAATAATTCATAGACAAATGTAAAGAGAGAGAGATTCAGACCAATGTCTGGAGCCTGCACACAACGGTAGGGAACAGAGAAAATACAGAGGGGAAGATAGGATGACAGGGAGCAATCCGACAATAACAAGTTACAATGAGCAGTTCAGCTGCTGACAATTGTAGAGCTGTTGATTAAAGGCGAATCATGAACGGGTTGTAGAAGCGATAGAGGAAGTTTGCAGACTGACTTGAGAAAGTCATGAGGATGGATGTTATAGAAAGAGAAAAGAGCGGGAAAACATACAAGGGTGTGTCCTAGTGGACCAATAGGATTGATACAACTTGAGTGTTAGCAATGCAACATTCACATACAGGAAACAACAAGATTATGAGGCAGGGACATGTGACTAATGTGGTTCACTTGATGAATGCAAGTGTTGATAAGTGTGCGGTTTAATTATGTTCCTGCAGGATTGACTGGAGGAGGAGCTAGGGCTGCTTGTCCAGACATACTGGGGGGGGCGAGTGTGACGGCCGAGGCGTCTGTTCTGGTTCTGGCGAAGTCCGGTCGGGATGGAGGAGAAGGGCAACCTTTGTCACTGGTCGCTTTAGAATTCCCTGGCTGGTCTTCAGTGTGACCACCCTGACAAGTCCATCATCGCCAGGGAATGCTTTCAACACTCTGGCCATGGGCCAGTGGTTGGTGAACGTGCCTCACATACGACCACAATGTCCCCTTCTTGGATGTTGGAGGATGGCTTGCGCCACTTCTGCATCTTTGGTGCAATTGTTGCAAATACTCCAAGGACCATCTCCTCCAAAAATGCTGGGTGATGGATTGACAGAGTGTCCAACGCCTGCACAGTGATGGGTCCTTGTCCAGTGAGATCTCCGGGTACGCACAGAGCTCACGTCCTATCAGGAAGTGTCCTGGAGTTAGTGTCGTGATGCCGTCTGGTTCATGGCTGGTGATGGTTGTGAGGGGCCTGCTGTTCAAACAGGATTCAATTTGAGCAGCTATGGTGGTTAGTTCCTCGAAATCGAGTCGTTGGGTGCCAATGATGCGCTTGAGGTGACGTTTGGTTGACTTGACCGCAGCCTCCCAAAGGCCACCAAAGTGGGGAGCTCTGTCAGGGGAGAAGTGCCATTGAATGCGTTTGGGGAGCAGGTAGTTGTTGATGGATGTGGTGCTGGCTTGCAAGAGGGTGTAAAGGTCTTGCAAATCGTTGTGGGCGCCTTGGAAATTTCCTCCATTGTCAGAATAGAGGTTGGTGGGGAGTCCCCGTCTGGAGACGAACCTTTTGAGACAAGCTACGAATGCTTCAGTGGTGGCATCTGAAACTACCTCTAGATGGGCAGCCTTGGTGCTGAAACAAACAAATATGGCAAGGTAAGCCTTGATGATGACCGGCTTACGGGTGTGGCCCTTCTTGAGTAAGAAGGGCCCAGCATAGTCCACTCCAACTACACTGAACGGGGGACTCGGTGTGACCCGCTGGCTGGGGAGCTGTCCCATCATTTGCCCTTCAGTCTGGGCATTGGCCTTCCTGCAAACGATGCAGCTCCTGCAGATGGTGCGGGATAGCTTGCGAGCTCCCAGCACATGGATCCTGCCACCTGTGGCCGAGAGTATGAGACTAGGGCCTGCATGGCCAAGGGAGATATGCTTGTGGGTAAACATCATATGGGTGAGTGTGCACCTTCCTGACAGAATGATGGGGTGACGCTGGGACTGAGAGAGGTGAGAGTGATTCAACCTACCACCCACTCTGATGACTCCATGCTTATCTGTAAATGGAGATAATGCCTTGAGAGGGCTTGTGAGTTTGACTGCCTTCCCCTTCCTTAGTCGAGAGAGTTCCTCTGAGCAGCTGAGTTCCTGCGACTGTTTGAAGAGGAGTTGCTCTGCTTGGCCAATCTCTGCCACAGTGAGGTAGGGTCCAGGTTGCCTTGCTTGATGATGAAGGGACTTCTTGATGTTGCCTACAAACCTCAATACCCAAGCCACAACTCCCACAAAGGCATGATAATTGTTGGTTCGGCCTTGGTATGGTAGGAGAGAGGGGCTAGGAGATGCTATGTTACATGCTACCTGGACTTCATCGAGTTTGTGCTGCAACACAAAGGGTTGAAATGGCTTGCTCAGGGGTTCCTGGGCTAGCCAGGGAGGACCATTCCACCAGAGTAGATGATCTTTCAACTCTCTGGGTGAAATCCCCCTGGATGCACAATCGGCAGGATTGTCCTTGCCTGGTACATGGTACCAAGTGTGAGGGGGAAGGCTCTCCAAAATGGCTGATACTCTGTTTGCCTCGAACGTCTTGAGTTTTCTCACTTTGCCATCTAGCCACCATAAAACAATCTCGCTGTCACTCCAGGCATGGACACTCACTTGCTTCAAATCTAGGGCCTTCTTCACCTTGCCCATCAGTTGGGCCAACAGCCTAGCCCCACACAACTCTAGCTGAGGTATAGACCTCCTCTTCAAGGGGGCCACCTTAGTTTTGGCATTGATCAGAATACATGTAGGAGGGTGGTGATCATAGGTTGTTCTTAAATAGATGACAGCTGCGAATGCCTCCTTGGAGGCATCACAAAAACCATGTAGCTGCACTTCCCTTCTCTGCCCGGGCACAAAATAACATCTGGGGTGTCTTTTCCCGATTAGGAGAGGGAGTTGTTCTCTCCACTCCTTGTGTTGGGCCTGATGCTCGAGTGGGATTGGGTCATCCCAGGCCAACTTCAGCTCCCAGAGCTTCTGATAGAGTATTTTCATCTGCACCATGGTTGGTGCCAGCCATCCTAAGACATCAAAGGTCTTGGCCACATCTGATATTATACCACGTTTTGTTGATGTATATTGGGAGGAGAGTGATAAAGATGTAGACATGGTATCATTGGTAGAGTCCCATTCTACTCCCAAAGCTTTAGGTTGAGACTGGACCCCTGTAAGATCCTGAATTGTGGCCTTCTCCCTAAGAGAAGGCTCAATGGTTTGTAGAACAACCTCAGAGTTGCTCCGCCACTTCCTTAAATCAAACCCCCCCTTTAAAAGTAATGCTCTTATCTCTTGCTGTAGAGAACTTGCCTGCTCAGGCGTATCTGCCCCTGTCAGAAGGTCATCCACATAGAAAGCCGTGGACACTAGGGGACTGGCGTTTGGGAAGGCCCGACCAAAGTCAATGGCTGTTTGGTGCAACACTTGGATGGCCAAGTAAGGAGAAGAGGATACACCAAATGTGACCCTGGTCATCCTGTAATCCTTGAGGGACCCGGTGGGTTGGTCTCGCCACAGGAATCGATGAAGATTCCTGTCTTGAGGGTCCAACCACACTGCCCTATACATCTTGCTCACATCTGCTGATAGAGCAAACAGATGCATCCTGAATCTCATCAGGATTGTATCTAGTGTGGGATTGAGAGTGGGTCCTGTCATAAGGACATCATTGAGAGAGAGATTGGTTGAGGTGGGGGCGCTGGCATCGAATACCACCCTCAACTTGGTACTTGTGCTGCTGGTCTTAACGACACTATGCATGGGTAGATAGTATTGCTCTGTGGCTGGGGTCAACTCATGCTCAGGCACCGGCTCTGCGTGTCCTAGATCCATGTACTCTTTCATTACAGCTTGGAATTCCTCCCACATTCCCTTTTTCAATACTGACCTTTCGTTGGACAAAAAACGATTCACCGCTTGGGACCTGCTGGTGCCCAGAGGCAAACTGTTGGGAACTCTAGGAAGGGACACTTGGTAGTGGGCTGGTGACTCTACGTACTGGTGGCTCTTTAGGAAGTGAGTCTGCACATCCTGCTCCTCCTGTGTAAATGGATTAGCAGGGGCTAAATTCTCTTCCATCTCCCAGAACTGGGAGAGGAGGGCTTCAGTAGTGTCTGTGACTATAGCTTGTTGCACTGCCACCGCTGAGGTTATTGAGGAGGGAGTAAATGACCCCAATATGGTCCAACCAAATATGGTCTCTCTGGCCTGAGGTTCACTGTGTGTTGTGGTTCTGACACCTGACATCAACACCTGCTGTATGACCTCTGTGCCAATCAGTACGTCAATGCGCCCTGGCGAATTAAAGGTAGGGTCAGCTAGCTTTAAGGGCTGGATGTGGGCCAACTCCTTGACTCCCATGACTCCTTGCAGGGGTAGGTCTACTGCCACTCTAGGAACAGAGGTGGCTGTCAGACTGATGGTGGGGCTGCTGGCATCCACCGGGCACAACGAAAGCTTCACTATAGGATATGATTCTGGGCTGGTTCTGCCCTGCACACCAGTAATCGTTACTCGAGGTCCTTGCTGGGGCAGTTGTAGGGTTCTGGCCACTCGGTGGGACACCATCGACATGGTTGCCCCAGTGTCTAGTAAGGCTCTGGCGATCATTTGCCTCCCCCCTGGGCCCTTCACCAAAACTTGACTGGTCATGGTTAAGGCGACTGGGAGGATGGGAGCTTCAGATGCATGCTCTACCAACGTCTGGTTGACCACTGCACTACAGTCTGGTGGAACTTCAACGCTAGTTGGGTGTGCTGCCGCTGAGGCTGCTGGGGAACTACTATGCTCCCTGTGGATAAGGCTGTGGTGCTTGCCCCCACATGCTCTACACCTGGCTCCACTCTTGCAATCATTGGTTCTGTGCCCTGGAGCTAGGCAATTGTAACATAGTCTGTGAGTCCTTAAATGTGATCTCCTTTCTGACTAAGACTAAGTTTCCCAAATGCAGGGCATTGGAATAGAGGATGCTTCTCCCCAGTACAAAGGACACAATCATACCTGTAGGTTTGAGCTGGACCATTGGCTGGTCGAGGTTGAGAGGTATTGAAAGAAGACTTGTACTTCTTCTGTCTGTGTTGCTGTTCATGCTTTTCCTCCTGAGGCTTGGTCGTAGTTCCGCTGCCTCGGACGGATGCTTGGAACCTAATAAACTTGATGAGTTCATCAAACGGAGGGACTTGGGTGTAAGCTTCAGTCTTTACTACCCATTCTTCCTGCAGGGGTTTGGGAAGGTAGGGAGCAAGAACAGAGGTTAATATAGAATCAATTGTATATTGTCCAGTGTGTTTAAGACCAGACACCGAGGCGGTGAGGGTATCTGCGAATCTAGTGAGGTCTGCTTGAGTGTGCTTCACGGGACCAGAGTCGAAGATGGCCTGGCAGTAGGTTGCGTGGACTTCTCTCTTTTTGTTGAATCTCTCCTGGAGCACGGCAACCACCTCCTCATAGAGGCTGTCTGTCTCTGCCCCGCTGAATAGTAGCTTGTGGGTGGCAGGATCTTTCACAGACTCTCTAAGGTACGAGAGCTTGCTAAGATTGGAGAGAGAGTCATTAGATCCGACTGCTGCATCAAACTGAGTCCAAAAGGACGCCCATTCCATCAAGTTTCCATGGAAGCGTGGAAGGGCGATCTTGGGCAGATGTACAGTCTTCTTGTTGGGTGTGGCGTCTGTCGCTGACTCCTTGCGAGGAGTTGGAACCCTTTCAACCATTGACAAAGTGATTAAATGGGCTTGTATATCATGGACCTCACGTCGCATTAGATGCTCTGGTGGGATGGTAGATCTCCTGAGGATGGCTGTCAGGTCTCTGACAGATTGAGTGAGGTGGCTGACCGATGTGGAGTGGTCCTGCGTGGGGTTGATCCCCATGGTTGCCTCCAGTTCCCTCATGTAGGGAGAAAGCTCGCTGATCTGCTGATGGACCTTCTGCATGGCAATCAGACGCCTCAGTAGAGAGAGAGTGGCTTCAAGGTTCTCGTCGTAGCGGTCGGCCACCTCCTGTTCCTCATGTTGGTTGATCTGCTCCTCATGGTCACAGACTGCCTGGTGAATGGCACTGAACTCGTCTGCCTTCAAGGTGAAACGTTCCAGTCTTGATTCGAGATTGTCCAGATCATAGGTGGCTGGATCCTCCCGCTCAAGAATCTGGCACTTGTTACGCTCTCTGGTTACGACACCAATGTGAGAGGACCTGCTTTTTCGAGATGCCTCGAAACTCATGATTGTTCTGGGTAGAGAGAATGAGTCAAGTAAAAAGGAGTGTACCTGAATACCTGTTGTTGGTTGTTGTATGACGGTCGACTTGTTCGACTGTACGATTAGTCTTCGGTTGAAGTCTTCACTTTAGGATTCGGATGATTCGAGTCTTCTGCTGTTCGTTACCATCCGGCTCGAAGGACCATGTTATGTGTTGGTTTAACTGCTTAAGTTTCCTAGTGAAGGTTGCAGGTTGTAAGGCTGCATCAGTTCAGACTAGTAGATTAAA
Source organism: Cladorhizidae sp. MBARI D1340-BT2 (assembly GCA_028752905.1). Classification (NCBI taxonomy): domain Eukaryota; kingdom Metazoa; phylum Porifera; class Demospongiae; order Poecilosclerida; family Cladorhizidae; species Cladorhizidae sp. MBARI D1340-BT2. The sequence goes on along the minus strand of JAQNBH010000003.1, from coordinate 2,857,231 downwards.
CAATTAATAATTCATAGACAAATGTAAAGAGAGAGAGATTCAGACCAATGTCTGGAGCCTGCACACAACGGTAGGGAACAGAGAAAATACAGAGGGGAAGATAGGATGACAGGGAGCAATCCGACAATAACAAGTTACAATGAGCAGTTCAGCTGCTGACAATTGTAGAGCTGTTGATTAAAGGCGAATCATGAACGGGTTGTAGAAGCGATAGAGGAAGTTTGCAGACTGACTTGAGAAAGTCATGAGGATGGATGTTATAGAAAGAGAAAAGAGCGGGAAAACATACAAGGGTGTGTCCTAGTGGACCAATAGGATTGATACAACTTGAGTGTTAGCAATGCAACATTCACATACAGGAAACAACAAGATTATGAGGCAGGGACATGTGACTAATGTGGTTCACTTGATGAATGCAAGTGTTGATAAGTGTGCGGTTTAATTATGTTCCTGCAGGATTGACTGGAGGAGGAGCTAGGGCTGCTTGTCCAGACACCCACAGTACCAGTTATTAAGAGAGATGGCACAGTACATATCTGGGGGGGTTTCAAAACCACTGTCAACCAGGCAACACATTTTGAGTAATACCCCTTACCTCGTGTGGAAGAAATGTTTTCTAATTTACAGGGAGGAAAATATTTTTCAAAGTTAGACTTGTCAAGTGCATATTTACAACTTAAGATGGCAAATACTTCTAAAGAATATCTGACCATTACCACTCACAAGGGCCTATATCAGTTCAATAGGTTACCTTTTGATATTGCATTGGCTATATTCCAGCATTCCATGGAGACATTATTACGTGATCTCCCTGGTGTGTTTGTATACTTGGACGACATCCTAATCACAGGCCCAACACTAGCCAAGCATTTAGCTAATCTGGAGGGTACTAGAATGCCTCTCCCAAGCTGGGTTGCTTCTCAACCGAGAGAAATGTGCTTTCTTGCTTGAAGAGATTGAGTACCTAGGTCACTTGATAAATGCTAAAGGCATACATCCCAAGGCAGACAAAATTAAAGCCATTAAAGATGCTCCTCAGCCTAAAAATATTACAGAGCTGCGCTCATTCTTAGGCACCCTCAATTATTACAGTCGCTTTTTACCAACCTTATCATCAAAGTTTGCACCCTTATACAGTTTGCTAGGTAAGAAGACTAAATGGAATTGGGGTCCTCAACAGCAGGAGACATTCTCTGTTGCCAAGAATGCACTGCAAAGTGACAGTTTATTGGTGCACTTTGACCCTGTTAAACCACTCTTAGTGGCTTGTGATGCATCACAGTATGGCCTTGGGTCTGTATTGTCTCATAAAATGAAGAATGGTGAGGAGCGACCAGTAGCTTTTGCATCACACACTTTAAACCCTGCCGGAAAAAATACTTTTAGTTGGAAAAAGAAGGGCTAGCTATTATTTTTGCGGTAAAGAAGTTTCATAACTACATTTATGGGCGTCACTCATGATTCAGTCTGATCACCAACCTCTGTCCTTTTTGTTCAGTGAATTGTAGTGCATTCCGGCACTAGCATCATCATGCATTCAGAGATGGGCTTTGACACTATCTGCATACCATTACAGTGTCAGATACAAATCTGGTAAAACTCTCTCCAACGCTGATGCTCTAAGTAGACTTCCTCAACACATCACTGATCCACACAAGGGGCTACCAGGCAATGTTGTGCATCTCATGGATCATCTGGCCACAACCACCATTAGTAGTGCTAACATACAGAAATGGACCAACAGGGACCCAATTCTCTCAAAGGTGAAGAGGTTTGTTTTCCAAGTTTTTCCATCAGACATGAAGGATGTTAAATTCACACCTTACCAGTCCAGAGCTCAGTAATTGAGTGTAGTTGACGGATGCATACTTTGGGGAGCTAGAGTAGTTGTTCCACCACAAGGCAGAGAAGCCGTGTTGAAGGAGCTGCATGACACCCAGGTTGCAGTAAGATGAAGGCTCTCGCGAGGTGTTACATGCGGTGGCCAAAGATGGACTCAGCCATTGAAGAGTTGGTCAAACAATGTCAAGTTTGCCAGGAATCGCGATCTTCACCTCCTGTAGTTCCGCTCCACCCCTGGGAATGGCCTAGCATACCTTGGTCTAGAGTACACCTGGACCTTTTCTTGGACACAATTACCTAGTTCTGGTGAGGTTGAACTGATGTCATCAACCACCTCAGCTAAGACAATCGAAAAACTTCGCATGTTCTTCGCCACCCATGGATGTACTCAGAAAATAGTTAGAGATAATGGTACACCCTTCACTAGCAGTGAATTCCGAGCCTTCACACTGAATAATGGTATCAAGCATGTAACATCTACACCTTACCATCCCCCACCAATAGTTTGGTTGAACGGGCAGTTCAGACTTTCAACCATCCCCCACCAATAGTTTGGTTGAACGGGCAGTTCAGACTTTCAAACAAGCAATCGGAAGAATGCAGAATCTTCCAATCCAGGAGAGGTTATCCAAGTTTCTGTTGACTTACCGGTTAACCCTGCACACAACAACAGGTATAGCCCCAGCAGAACTTCTCATGGGCCGTCGCCCACGTTCTTTATTAGACAACCTTATTACGGACATGTCAAACAAAGTGGAATATGGACAAGCCAAGCAAAAGTTGTCACATGACTCATCACAACCAGTGCGAAACTTCAAAATTGGAGACAGTATTTTTGCGGAGAATTTTACAGAGAAGTCACCGAAATGGTTATCTTGTAAGATATCAGAGGCGACTGGTCCATTCTCATACGTAGTCGAGCTAGAAGATGGCAGAACCATGCGTAGGCATGTGGATTCGATCAGACGAAGAGATTGTCGTGACATAATGGTGGATATGCCTCACAATGGTGCACACCCACTGGTAGTGCCCCTACCTCTTACTGAGGGAACTCAATCATCGCCTCCGCCAATAATTCATCCAAGTCAACAACTTGGAAATGCGTCTCAGATTCCACCACCTATTCCACCTCCGACACGTCACTCTACACGATTACGTCAGCATCCCGACTACTTCGTCAGCAAGTAACCTCCTTAAAAAGGGGGGAGTGTGATATCTGTACTTTGGACCTTATTTAGGTAGTAGTGTAACAATTTTATAAGTATATTCATGATTGTGGTTTATTGTGGAACTAGTTCTTTTAAGCAAACCCATTTCCTGTTTTGTGTAGTTTGGCTGTTTTGTGCAAATGCTTGGGCAAGTGTTCTTTCAATTACTATTTCTATTCACAATTCAATTGCGTGTACCTTCTAACACGTCCGCTAGGATACTACAAAAAGATAAAATGTCTGTGGTTATACTTGTGTACTTGTACTTGATGCATCAGTATTTAATGTACTTGAGGACTTGCTACACAAATTAGGTATTGTACTTGTACTTGATATGTCAGTACTTGTACTTGATGTGTCAGTACTTGTACTTGATATGTCAATACTTGGTGTACTTGAGAACTGTATTTGACCCCAACCCTGGTCTCCAGTCTTCCTATCGTCTCCCCTATGTAGTATTTCCCACAGCTACAAGGGATGTGGTACACAACACATGAGTGCATGTAAAACATCCTTCACTCTGCTCAGTTGTGTCCTCAGAGTTCTTCCCGATCTGAAGACGACTTTGATGTTGAACTTCCTGCAGACCCTCCTGATGTCTTCACTCATCCCTGCTGCATAAGGAATCACTATCATAGGATCCTTCTTTTTAGAGCCTGTACTGGTATACTCATCTTCCTTTCTGCGTTTAGATGTTTCTGCAGACGAAAGGTGATGAAGGCTTGCGGATAACTGTTCTCGATGAAGACCGTATTCAAATGATGTTCTTCCTTCCAAAGGTCCTCCTTCTCAGTCACTACTCTTCTGACTCTATCATACAAGCTCTTCACCACTCCTCTTTTGACGTGGATAGGATATGATCTATAATCAAGGTACCGGTTGGTATGCGTGGGCTTTCTGTAGACGGTTGCAGTTAGACTTCCATCTTCCTTCCTGTGTATGTGGCAGTCCAGAAAGGGCAATGATCCCGCCACTTCAAGCTCCATGGTAAACTTTATAGATGGCCTGATGTTGTTCAGATGGTCCAACAACTTCTGCTCACTTCTCTTCTTCACAATGCAGAAGGTATCGCCCACATATCTCTTCCAAACCCTTGGCTTCAGTGGGGCAGTTGTGAGTGCCAATTCCTGAAAGAATTCCATATAAAGGTTGGCTACTGCTGCAGATACTGGAGAGCCCATTGCTGCACCCTCTCGTAGTATTTTTCTTGATACCTGAAGTAGATGGATTTCAGGCACAACTCCAACAGTTCAGAAATTCTGTCAGCACCTAGTGTAGTCCTCTCACTCAAGATCTCATTTTTTGTCAACATTTCAAAAATTACTTCCACAGTCTCATCTATGGGAACATTGAGAGATGACATATCAAAACTGACAAGACACTCATCCTGTGCCAAACATTCATCTTGAATACACTTGATAAATTGCCCAGAATCCTTGACATATGTACTTGTATTTTCGGCTAGAGGTGATATCAAATATGTTATGAACTTGGAAAGATTATACGACGGTGCATGTATATATACAAGACACAATAGGCCTAAGGGGAACCTCAGGTTTATGTATCTTAGGGAACCCATAAATCAGTGGTGGTCTACTTCCAGTGGCCCTAATTCTATTGTATAATGCAGTTGTTATTTCTCCCGCATATTCTTTAACGCATGATTCACCTTGCTTTCCTGTGCCTTGGTAGGATCCTTCTTCAGTATTCCATATGTTTTGGTTTCCAGCATTCCTGTCAGCTTTGAAATGTACCCTTTCTTTGTCATCAGAACTGTTGTCTTCCCTTTGTCTTCTGGTAAGATTACGAGCTCTTCCATCTTCCTCAGTTATCCAAGGGCCTTTCTCTGTTCCTTCGTCAGGTTGTCCTTCAGTTTTCTCGCTCTTCTCAAAATTCCACATATTCTTCCTCTCTAGTCGAAACGTCGAGTGAATAAAATTTGAAGTTGATTATTGAGAAGGTGAGAAGGTTATTTTAATTTTAACATCATTACATTATTTATTATTTTTTATTTGTATTTATTTGCTTGTTCATTCATTCATTCCTTTATTGACTTATATTTTATGATTCCCATAATTGTTTCCTGTATCTCATGTATTCAATTTCTGGAGGAAAAGTTGTATGTCGCAGTGTGCTTTTAAATGGTAAGGGGGAGAGGTGGCTAGTTAGGTACATGGTTACAGTATTAGATCATTTGGGCAGTTGTAAGAGTGGAGGTTCTTCCATTGGACTACAGAACAGTATTAGATCAGTGGCATTTGAAAGAGTGGAGGTCCGTTTTAGGTCAGTAACATTTGAAAAAGTGGAGATTCTTCCATTGGACTACAGAACGGTTAGGTCAGTGCCATTTGAAAGAGTGCAGGTCCTTCCATTGAATATTATTAGGTCAGTGGCATTTAAAATAGTGGAGGTCCTTCCATTGGATTACAGAACAGTATTAGGTCAGTGGCATTTGAAAGATTGGTCTTCCATAGGACTATAGAACAGTATTAAGTCAGTGACATTTGAAATAGTGGAGGTCTCCATTGGACTACAGAACAGTATTGGGTCAGTGGCATTTGAAAGAGTGGAGATCCTTCCATTGGACTAAAGAACATTATTAGGTCAGTGGCATTTGAATGAGTGCAGGTCCTTTCATTGGACTACAGAACAGTATTAGGTCAGTGACATTTAAAAAACTGGAGGCCCTTCCATTGGACTACAGAACAGTTATTAGGTCAGTGACAATTTAAAAAGTGGAGATCCTTCCATTGGATTACAGAACAGTATTAGTTCAGTGGCATTTGAAAGAGTGAAGGTCATTCTATTGAACTACAGTCTAAACTTGACTGTTAATTTGTGGTGATCTACAACTTTATTTCTAGAAACAGTTTGTTCAACTATTGCTATCACTTGAATGCAATAAATTAGGGGGGGATGTCTGTAGTATATTTGGTTGACGCACAGAAATTCCAATCTTTATGCCACATCCATTTCAGTGACCCTTTACGGAGGCAGCTATGGATGTGTAAATATGGTTGTCACATTTTATGACACCACCGTGATTATGGTAATCTGGACTAAGTGCTTATCAATGTAGCAAGTGCCAGCCGTCAGGATTAGGAAATCTGGACACTAAGAGCCAAGTGAGTTCGAAAGCGATGACAATGATGACAACATTGAGGATCTGGTGGAAGCTGAAGAGTTGTAGGCTTCATGGTGATGAGGACAATCTGGAAGAAGCTGAAGAGTTGTAGGCTTCATGGTGATGAGGACAATCTGGAAGAAGCTGAAGAGTTGTAGGCTTCATGGTGATGAGGACAATCTGGAGGAAACTCAAGAATTGTAGGCTTCATGGTGATGAGGACAATCTGGAGGAAGCTGAAGCTTCATGGTGATGAGGACAATCTGGAGGAAGCTGAAGAGTTGGAAGCTCCATGGTGAGGAGAAAAATCTGGAGGAAGCTGAAGAGTGGAAGCTTCATGGTGATGGGGACAATCTGGAGGAAACTGAAGAGTTGGAGGCTTTTGTTTGACCGTAAATAGGCAGAACTAAACATAGACACTAGCTTTCTATTCTCCAGCAAATTAGATACCAAGTTCATTTTTTATGAACCTGGAACCGTGCCCGTTTTATTTGCGTGCACGCAAAACTGATCATGTGTTGAACAGGACAAGCTGTTAACACTAGAGATGGCAGAGAATCCGCTGGGAAGAAACTAAAAAGCTACACTCTCATTTCAAAGTCGAGAGGAACAGGACACAAGGGATAGAGAATGTGACATTGGCAAAATAGACATTGGCTGCTAAGAAATTTGGAGCAGACAGAAAGGAAGTGCGAGAGAGAAATGAAAAATATGGGTGGTGGAAAGAAGGAATGAATTCCCTGGTGCATTACCAATTTTCAGCCAACAAGTAGGCTCAGTGGTCTTGGAGTACCTAGTGATACAGCGTTCTGAAGGCAGGGCAGTTTGCAATAAAGATCCCATGGAGAAGGCCTTGTCTGAGATCTGAGAGGATAGGCTATTTGTGCAATGCCATACTACGCCTTGGGATCTGTGTGCAAGAACAAGTGCCTGACCATCCAATTTTTAAGATTTTTAAGGGTCATTGTGTCATGGATGCTATATGTAATCTATATTAATAATCTTGTGGGCCAGACATATTCAGTGCCATGAATGTTGAATGTAATCTATAATAGTAGTAATCATGCAGGACTATACTAGAGGATTCATCTGGTGACTAAGTTTTCATGTGCCAATGTAATGTACTTGACATCTCAAGCTCATGCATGCCCAAGCCATATTTAAAGTATTATATACACATCGAGGAACTGGAGTGGGTGATGACTAATAGGATTGCAGTCTCCATATTCTGTACCTGGTATATACACAAAGACTCATCTACAGTCACCAAACGTGCATTCCACTACATGTCTGGCCCTGCAATACCAAGTCATTTAATATTAAATTAACCCATGCACGGATTTTAGGTTTCGAACAAACGACCTTGAGGTATAAAGCACATCTTCAGAAATTTGTAGTCTTTTGGTATAATACATAAATAGCCAAGATTACGAAGAAGATTATATAAGGCGTGTGTGTGTGTTTTGGGGGGGGGGGGGGGGGGGGGGGAGGGGGGTGAGGAATTTTTGGTATGCCATTTTGAAATGCTGGTCAATACAAGATAAGAATGCAACTGCACTCTTTGATAGAGTAACAAAATGAGCTCCATGAAGGTAAAGAATGTCATGCTATGCATACCTACAACAAAACATCAGCAATTATATCCGTTTACAGATGACAGGAATGTGTTTGCTTGGGGGAGATGTGACTATGGTCAGTTGGGACGCGATGTTGCAGCTGATTTACCTGGAGACATTCCTCCTCGTTGGGACCACGTGCCAAAACTTGTCCCGCATCTGAATGGGGTAAAACAGGTAAGGAATAGGCATGAATATATACACATCATCCACCACATTATAATGATTCAGAAAGCTTAAAGGCATGCTGTCTGTACGTATTAACCATATCTTGAAATGTAGTTGCTAAAAAACAGAGCAATTCACCTCAGTATGATCTTGATATTGTATGTCAGTGCATGTATCTTTGTTAGCGATCGCAGGATTTTCTGTTAAGCTCCTCCCTTGACTTGCAGAAAAAATGGTTACTGCTGCTGCTTGATTACTGTGAGCTTCCATCATGCACCAACAGAAAACTACATTCCACCTCATGATTGGGTCATGTTTGGTTTGTGGGATTATTGCCTTATGAATCTCATTGCAGCACTTCCTGGGACACAGTACGTATCCTTTGAGCTTTAGTCTTGATAGCTATAATTATGTCACGGATGCCATGTGGATATTGGTGACACGCTGTATCAATATATTCCTAATGAAGGCTAGAGCATCTAGTTGAAATGTAGAGAGAGTTAATTTCAAGTTGATTGTCACAGGGCAAACTCCGTAGTCGGCCTGTGATTGCTGACTGGTATCTGAATCGGTTCTGATCTGCCCTACGCTGTCGCGATATGCTGCCACCAGGTTGTTCACAACAACCACTGACTGTCTCTGGTTAGGCATACACTAAAACTTATCATCGAGAACAGACATTCACAGAGATACTAATGACTACACAAAACTGTTCAGAACTCAATAACTGGTAAGGGTTGCACCCTCGTGGTGGCTGAGCTTAATACTCTGACCACCAAGGTAGGTGGTACCACAATGACAATGATACATGTAACCACAACTGATCATGTGTACAGATAATGATAATGTTTGATAACTGTTTCTTACATAAAGGATCTTAGCTGAGGCTGCATCAACCTCAGCTACTGTTCATCTGGTGGGGCAGATAGTCGCCCTGCGACATTGATTATTTAGAAGGTCATTGTAATTTCGTTATGTCAACTGAAAGTTTGTTGAATGAACCCTTTACCCATTCACGGTGTGAGCATAGGTATAGCATAGGTATACACAAGACAAAAAAAGTTTTATTTAAGAACACAAAAGTGATTTGCCCCCCCCCCCCCCAAAGCAAACAAGTTCCAAATCTCGACCGTAAACATTTAGAACCCTTTACCTTTTAAAATAGATTTTTTTGTCATTTGGAGCAGCTTTGCAATAAGGAAACTCTTGTTCTAAGCAGATAACACAAAGATACTTGTTCAATTTCGGCACCCAAAATGGCAACTGCTGCAGTAGGACACATTGAATAATTTCTTCCTCAAGTTGAGTACATTATGGCCTACCATGAAAGAATGGAACTCTGTACTGCGAATAATACTACTGATAGAAAACTGCAGTTCCTTACCTGCATCGGGTACCAAGATGTCGATCGTAAACATTTTACTTGCTCCTGATCTGCCTGAAGACTTGAAGAAAAACTACCAAGTGTCATTTTGCTCCCAAACCCTCTCTCATTACGGGTGATTCATCTTCACTCCGAAGGAGGCAACAGTAAGCGAGTTCATCATCGATTTCATTGCTGAGTTGCGCCAATTGGCCATAGACTGTGATTTTGCTGTGCATGAGTGATGCTTACAAAGAAAGAATGCCTTACATTATCTCGAGATTTGAAAATAACCACAACTACTAAGAATATATACCTAAAGTTTCCATGAATCTGATGAGAGCCCTGCATCAAGCATGTTGCTGACTATCCTCCTCGCAAGTGCTATGGAAGAAAGAATCATGAAGCTTGTCATTGTCGCTTCAAAATAGCAGTGCCATAACTTCAGGAAATAGGGACATACCTCCACTGCCTGCCGAGCTGCTAAAAACCTACCAACAAACAAAGGAGGATACCAAAAGCAAGGAGGTAATTCCAGTCAAAGAGGCTATCAATATCATAGAGCCAGTCTATGGTAAGGCTACATTCAGCATCGATATGCCCGCAAGCTGTAAGCTGAACATGTTGTCATGCCTCATTGTGGAGCAGAGTGTTAGTTCTGGGGTGGATAGAAAAGCAATGGATTTGTACGTAATAAACCAACTTCAAGTACCTTCCCCAAAACCAATAGTAGTGGACGTTGACGAGGAAGGAAAACAAGTTCCTGTGGAAGTTGACACTGGAGCTGCTGTGTCAATGGGGAACTTCCATTATTACGTCACATGTTCAGCTGCGCCTGCTAATGGTATTAATAATTCTATGTCCCATTGCTATTCATGATTCTCAATGAATGCCAGAGCGCGTTATGCCATACAAATGGAAAGCCTACAACATTTGCTACAATCTGGTATAATTTTGTTCATGCAAGCTATGGTTGAGGAATAATGTAGTGGAAGTCAAAGTCATGTTAGTACTGAGCTTACCTGTGAGCTTGTAGTTCTTCCCAGAACTCATTGCCAGGTGGAAGTTCACTGGTTTGTCTCAGGTCACACTATTGCAACTGTAAACAAGCTAGCTATCTATGAGCCTGCTTGATCCTACTTCTTTCCAGATGTATATAGCACCTTGGCACTTCAAGTGGCTCTTCACTCTTTCACTGGTGACTTTCCAGAAGCTTACAGCTGCGGCTGTAAAGGCAGTTGTATATCATTGGTTTAGGAATAACTAAACTCCCTAGTAACCATATATTTTCAGAATGTATCAGAATGTATAATGAAAATGGAATATGATCCGTGAAAATGATTGTCTAGCAACAGATGCAGGGATATGAATATCATTATCTACACCAATGCTCAATGAGGATATATACTATCAAAGAATTCCACACTTGAGATATTTGCTTGGCTGGGGTACCAGACATACCAGAGAAATGATTCTTTAGTACTCTAACTGGCTAACATGCACACACGCAAGCACACACACACACACAAACAAACATTCACCCCCCCCCCCACACACACACACACACAACACACACACACAAACCACCATCAAATAATTATGTTTTGCTCTTAGCTAATTCCAGATATAGATTCTATTCACTATTAGATAGTTTAGGCCTATTACTTCATTCTCTCCTTCCCTCTCCATCTCTGTGCTGAAACTGACAATGTCGAGAGAATCATCACTCATCTGATTCTATTTATCTACTCAGTATCTCGACTTCAGCATGGTTCAAACCAGGCCTCCACAAGCAAGCAGAGACTTATTCTCCTTTTTCATCGCTCAATTAGCCGTCTGACAGCCCGAAATCATCATCAAAAAGTATTGTCAATGCTTCGCTAGTGGAATACCTAGACGCCATCAATTCAGCTGCAATGCTGGTCTCATTTTACGTAACGATTACGGACTAGGGATTTCCCCAGCTTCTAGATCTATGGTTTGGGCATGCATTGATCTATTAATTAAGCTAGCGCTAAGTTTAAAAAAATGGACCCTGATGCAGCGAGGTTTCTCGTCAGTTACACCAGTGAATGGCTTAAAGCTTTACTACATGAAGTGCACTGAGCATATGCCCTTTCAATAATGTTCCAGGAATTTCTTCTGGCCCGATATAAACCAGCGAACTGGTCATTATTGTTATTATTACTACTACTACTGAATTTTTATTGCACTAGCCAAGCTAAATCACCATGTGAAGTATGGTTGGCATTGATGTGTTTCTTATTTGTAGTTGGAGTGTGGATCAGAACACAACCTTGCCATCAATGGTAAGACCTGCTACTGTTCTATAATGCTCTGCATGTCAATTAATTTTGGTGGGTACATTTAGTCAATATTAACCATCTAACCACCACCCGACATATGGCGGAGTAAGCTCATGATCTTGATAACTCTACTCGAGAGTAGAGCTGTCAAGAATATAGCAATCCGATTGTTCGGTGTGAGGTTTTCTAGATCACATAGTATTGGGAAACACATTATTTAGTGTCCATCCTTCTGGCTCTTAGGGCCTTTCCTCTGAATCTATGACTGTGCTATACTTTAATAGCAGTTGTATTATGTGTTATAATGTGATATAACTCCTCTAGTAGCAGTTTAGCAATAGCTAGCAAGATAGCTTACTTCTTTTTTCATTTTGTGGGGGAAACTCCTTTGCACATGTATTTAACGAATATATACCATTCACCATTCACCTCTCTAGGAGCCTCGTCTAGCAGTTTCTTCTTGTTCCGTATGGAAGCAGAGCTAAAGACAAAAAGAGTTGTCTTTAATATCGATGTAAGCTTGTCATATTTTGAGGAATGGGATAAGTTTAGCTAGAGTAGAGGTGGAATGCAAAGCTGGAAAGTGAACTGTCCATGATTTTATGAGGAACAAAGACAAGCCGAAGACCTTCCAGACCAAAGTTTAGTTATCCAAACATCTGAACACCCTCCAGTCCCAACGTGTTTGGGTAAATGGTCTCCTACTGTAGTTATTTGCTGGAAAAATGAACCAAGCGCTAAAGAACTATATAGCTCAGCAGAAGTTGGCATGGCTTAGGTTGATGCACAAGCTCTGCTATATACGAGTGTGGGGAGATTATGTTGGTGTTGAACTTGTACACTTAACCTTGGTCACGCCTGCTTCTTTAGTTACTTGCTGATATATATATATATATTTAGTGAGTAGCAATTCTCAAAAACAAGCCGTTATTGATATACATCAACAATTGTCAATAGCAGCACACACACAAAAATAACTGTTGAAGTAACAACATTCTCCTAGTGCGATGTCCTCCTACACCCTTGAGGCGGCCTTTCAATTATGATAGTGGGTGGGATCATCCACCTAGTGAGCCGTCCTCATGGGTTGTGGTCAGTACTCAGCTTAAATGCAAAACCATACAGGTAAGGGTTGAGACTGCAGCCAGGGCTTTCCTCTCAATCGTATAGTAGTTTTGTTTTGTTTAAATTTTTTATAATTATAACTGTCTGCTCCTGTAGGAGATGGCTCGTTGTTGACCATTCTGGTTTGCCTTTGGACACCACCGATGGCCATGTCTGATGCATCTGTTTACAGTATAAACTATTGACTGAAATCTGGGAATGCTAGTGGGCATACTAGTGCATGTTTGAGGTTGTCAAAGGCTTTCTAGAAATAAGAGTCCCAATGGATTCCTCTCCTTCCTCAGAACTCTATGGAGTTTGCAATCTTGGAGTATTTGGCTATAAATCAGCAGTAATAGAGTGCTAGCCCCGAAAACTGGTGAAGCTCTTGAGCATTGTTTGGTATCATGTACAAGGAGACAGCTTCTACCTTGCAGGATCTGGGTGCAAGTACCTATGGCAGATAGTATGTGTTGCAGGTACTTAACTTCCTTTTTGGAAAAAATGACATTTGCTTCAGTTTCAGCTCGAGGCAAGAACTTCACATTGCATACGACACTTGTTAGGCTTTGGAGGTGCTCTTGAAAAGACTTCCAAATACCACAATGCCATCGAGATTATCAAACGCTGCTCATCTGTCAACCCGGCCGATACACATTCCAGCAGACGTTGAAACTGGCAGATGCATTAGTAAGACCAAAAGGCATTGTATTAAACTCTAAGTGACCTTTGAGGAGTGGAGAGTGTTCCCCCCCTAGATTTGTTGTTAAATTTTACCTGCCGATAGCCAGAGGCAAGGTTTAGTGTAGTGAAGTGAGTGGAACCAGTGAGGGAATCTAAGATCAAAGGCGGCATCAATCATGAGGAGTAATTAAAAATCTTGATGGGTAGCAAAGTTGAGTTTACAATAGACACACAAAAATGCCAAAAGGGATGACCATGGACTGCTACTATTCTCACCATTCCTTACTCAAGCATCTTTGTCGCCCATCCTCAACCATTGAGTGCTTTGGGTAGATTGCATGTTGGGGCTGCCTTACGAATGATCCCTCAGTTAAGATTGCTTGCCTGATAGTTGGGGGTTGGCCAACAGGACCTCTCTTAAGTGCAAAGGGATCGGCAAACTCTGTTAGTAGATTCTGCAGTTGTGTTTTCACAGATGGTGTTAAATCCATAGAACCCTTCAATTTCTGGAGCCGAATGTACCTGCTTGATTGTTATCACCTCCTGGTTCTACCAGTAGCACATTGTACCTGTGAGTGACTTCTCCAAGGTTCATACCTTTGTAGATGATGACCAGTGTGGGACTGGTATTCATGATCTGCAAGGTGATTTTCTTTCCTGCTGTATGACTCGGTGTCTGTGCAACACTTCGATGTGTCCACTAGTGCTTCTTCATTCTCATCAAAACAGCTCAAATTGCCAGAGCATGTGACCCGGAATCTCCATGGCTTTGGGAGTTGATGCTGTCAGTCAATAGGTTACCAGTTACCAAATCCTGTCATCCCATAAACATTGGAACCTCAAAACACAAGCTGTTGGTATGAGAGAGGGTAGTGTAACCAATTCTGAATAATATGAGAGTGTAATCATCAACAAACAATTGTCCATAGTAGCAGACATATTAGAACACAGAACTTTTAAAAACCATGCCTGGTGCGTACACAAGGCTAACCTCTGACCACAGACTAGACCTGCTTCCCCCCCACAACTCCCTTGCACACAAATTGCTCAATCAACTATAAAAGATATCCTGTGACTTAGTCACAGGATGTATTTTATATTCTCTAGTACATGTAGTAGGGAATACTTAGTGTTTACGTAAGAAAATATTCCGTGTGATATATTTTCATAGGACTCATGTTCTATGAATTATTTTTTACTGACACGACTGACCGACAGTGAGACAACATGAAATGGAGTACTGAAGAGATAACAGCTGAAAACTGTGGATGAGATTGCTAGGGCATTCTTGAAATAGACGATCATGTATATACATGGAAACAAACTATTTATGGATTGTGAGAGAGCGATCTGCCCTGCTGTGTGTGTGTGCATGAGCCATAGCTAATGTATATTCTTGCCAAAATTTCCCATTTTTAGGTTAGTAGGATGATGAAAATTTATCAACAACGAAAAGTTCAATATGTTGAGAGTATCTTGTTTGTTGTGTGTCAAGGTGATGACCAAGTTGTAAGTTTTGGCTGGAACGAACACGGCATGTGTGGAACTGGAGATGAAGAAAACGTGAGCAAGGTGACAACCACTGCTATTAGGTATGATGGGGGAGAAGGGGCTTGTGTGCTGATAGGAACTGGGGCAGGTCATTCCATGGCTCTAGTGAAACTCAAGACTACCAGTTCAAAATAGATTTGCATTTGAAATTGATTTGCATTTGAAATTGTTATATTATTATCATTATCATTATTATTGTCGTTATTATTATTATTATTATTATTATTATTATTATTATTATTATTATTATTATTATTATTATTATTATTATTATTATTATTATTATTATTATTATTATCATTATCATTATCATTATCATTATCATTATCATTATCATTATCATCATCATCATTATCATCATTATTATTATTATTATTATTACTATTATTAATATTAATATTAATATTATTATTATTATTATTATTATTATTATAGAACAGTTTTTGTATTTTTACTATGATCTCGTATACCAGCAAATTATTGTATAATAAATTGAAGAATATAATAAATTGAAGAAGTATATTTATTGTTGCATAATGCATTTTTATGTGCACATACATCACTAGCAATTGATCTCTAAACTAGCTTTGTGGGTGTGGGTGTGCGTGTATGCCATTCCTGATAGCAAAGTGGCATACTTACTTACACTATCTGATAGCAGTGTAAATCTAAGTGGCATACTTACACTATCTGCAAATACCTGATAGCAGTGTATATCTAAGTGGCATGCTTACTTACACTATCTGTAAATACCTGATAGCAGTGTATATCAAAGTGGAATACTTACACTATCTGCAAATACCTGATAGCAGTGTATATCTAAGTGGCATGCTTACTTACACTATCTGTAAATACCTGATAGCAGTGTATATCAAAGTGGAATACTTACACTATCTGCAAATACCTGATAGCAGTGTATATCTAAGTGGCATACTTTCTTACACTATCTGTATATACCAGCATCACACCACTTCCAGAGTCCAAAAACAAGATTGTAAAGTAATACATTCCTGATCTCTTCAATTTTCCCTGAAGCTGATATGGCTGCCCAGTTCAATTATAAAATGACTGCAACTCTGATTGGGAATGTCATATGAAAGTGCAAAAACTCTACAATAGTGTTGTCTGTGTTTATTCTGCCACACTCTGTGTCTATGTTTTTTCTTCTTCCCTCCACTCTTGTAAAAAAAACCTAATCTGATTTTACTGTTTAATACCATATCTGAGACATATCAACGTGCAAAAACTCTGCTATGATAGTGTTGTCTATGTTTATTCTGCTACACTCTGTGTCTATGTTTTTTTTTCTTCCCTCCACTCCTGTAAAAAAAAATGATTTTACTGGTTCATATCTGAGACATATCAACAAAATTAAGAAGTAGGACATACCATCTGAACTTGTAACTCCATCATCATGTTTCAGTGGGCAGTGCAACAGTGGCTCGGAGTGGATCGAGTTGGGTTAACCTATCTGGTGAATTCTTGTCATTACAGATTATTTGCAGTGGAAAGACTGCAGCAAGCCTTCCACCGGGTTTCCTCTTCCCTCCAGGATTTTGTTTATCACAGAGTCCGAAGCACTGGTCCAGTGAGCAAGAAACTTTGAAGTTGATCAAGCAAGTTATTGCTCAATATGTTGTGAAGAAACGAGGAGAGCTGGAACTAGCTGCAATACAAAAGGCCCTGGTTATCTGAGATGCTTTTAGAGCAAGTGACACAGAAGGTTAAAGACAAGTTATCGTCACTAAATTGCGAGTTCGTTCCTGTTCCTGCTAACATAACACTTTTTTCAGCCACTTGATTTAACAGTTAATGGGTCAGCAAAATCTACACGAGAAAACAATTCATCACATAATACAGTGATGCTGTGAAACAACAACTGACAGTGGGAAGCAGCTCACATGCTACACTGATGCTGTGAGACAACAACTTGACAGTGGGAAGCAGCTCATACTACACTGATGCTGTGAGACAACAACTTGACAGTGGAAAGCAGCTCACATGCTACACTGATGCTGTGAAACAACAACTGACAGTGGGAAGCGGCTCACATGCTACACTGATGCTGTGAGACAACAACTTGACAGTGGAAAGCAGCTCACATGCTACACTGATGCTGTGAGACAACAACTTGACAGTGGGAAGCAGCTCACATGCTACACTGATGCTGTGAAACAACAACTTGACAGTGGGAAGCAGCTCACATGTACACTAATGCTGTGAGACAACAACTGACTGTGGGAAGCAGCTCACATCTACATTGATGTTGTGAAACAACAACTTGACAGTGGGAAGCAGCTCACATGCTACACTGATGCTGTGAAACAACAACTAGACAGTGGGAAGCAGCTCACATGCTACACTGATGCTGTGAGACAACAACTTGACAGTGGAAAGCAGCTCACATGCTACACTGATGCTGTGAGACAACTGACAGTAGGAAGCAGCTCACATACTACACTGATGCTGTGAAACAGCTCACATGCTACACTGATGCTGTGAAACAACAACTGACAATGGACATCTACACTGATGCTGTGAAACAACAACTTGACAGTGGAAAGGAGCTCACATGCTACACTGATGTTGTAAGACAACAGCTGACAGTGGGAAGCAGCTCACACACTGATGCTGTGAAATAACAACTGACAGTGGGAAGCAGCTCACATGCTACACTGATGCTGTGAAACAACAACTGACAGCAGGAAGCAGCTCACATGCTACACTGATACTGTGAAACAACAACTTGACAGTGGGAAGAGGTGTGAAGATGTTGAAGTTTATTTTTGCTTGACCACCATCAAACCACTTCATGACTAGTGAACGTATACAACTTCTTCACCACTGAAAAGGGTGCACAAACCTGTGTTAAAGGATTGAGGGCAGATGTACTTGGACTATTGGATGGCAGCACTGAAATTCCACCTGAACACCCTTTTCAGACATTTTACAAATGGAATATCAATACTATGCGTGTAATTATAAACATCCATATTATATTACATCACCAAATTTGTCAAGGTTGGTTTTCACATCCAGTGATCTAAAAAAAAATTTTTTTAAAACTATTGTCTCCTTCACATGTACCATAGGAGTGACTTCACTTGCCCACCTGTTGTGTGCTGATGAAATTTCCATAAAATAAGTTGGTCTTCTAAATTTAGTACCTGCCAAATCCAATGATGCCTCAAATAGTTAAAATTAAAATTAATAGCTTATATACCGACCAGTAATACCACTCTTATGGTATATATATTTCAAGAGTTATAAACCAGAAACAAACCTGTAGCTGGCAGGGTTATTTCTTTTACCACACCAGCTAATGTTTCTTAAGTGTAAAGCAGTATAATATCTGTTCAGTTTTTCTTAAATTGTACTTGATGTACTTTTCATATGTCTTGTGCTTGGAGTTAAATATTATCAGTGCCTGTACTTGTGCTTGTGTCCGGAAGTTTGTTAAGTACTTGTTAATAGCTACTGGGGTAATTGACCCAATGTGGTACAATAACTAGCTAACTGGTAGCTGAACTTACATAGGCACACACTTGTATATCTCTGGCCAGTAGTATCTCTCATCAAGTTGACAATATCCAACTGAGCATTATCATGGATTGTCTTAGTTGCTCATCTTCACTATGTACAACCAGTCTTGGTTTCTTTTTTACCCTCCAATGTAGTGAAGGTGGCCAGCATCCAAAACAAAAAATTTGGACCTTTTGTAACGCATGCTTTGCCTTTTTGTCAGCATTTCAAGGCTGCATGAAAGTGCAAGACCTACAGGACTGAAATTCTTGTACAATTTTGTTCCTGTATTAGTATAACAATAATAATAGACTCCAGAGGTCAGGTAATCTTTCATTGCATAAAATCTGGCACTAAAATACGTTTTAAGGTAGGCTTTTACCATTTTTTTAATGATTTAAAAAAAACACTTTTATTGCTCTATTCTATACCTGATGCATGTAGTTGTTATGTTTCAAGTTTCAGAGTATTTCAATGCTCCATTATGAAGTTATGCACCTTTTTGTGCATGCCATTTCACATTATCAAGCTATATACAAAATACCGTTTGTATCTTGAAGACGGCGCTCCTGCCAAAGGTAAGCGTATCTCCCTAACCGTTCATGATAGAAGTCTGGAAAAGGACTCTAAATGAAGCTCTCAGTAAACTTCCAATTACCATAGTTACCACGCAGCCCTGTGCTGTCATCACATGATCTGCGCATCCTGTCAGGCAACCGTCATCATTTCTATTTTTACCAAAAAATACCAAAAACAACAACGCCCACTTTTCATGGCTTCTCCTGAAAATCACTGTTTCCGAATTGGAAATATTCTCACTTGCTCATTTTTTAATGTATACAAGATTTTAATATATCATTTGAAAGACCTTTCCCTGCTCTATAAAGTGAATGTCTAAAACATGTTTAAGTGCATCCATGGTGGAGCATATGGATATACATACCATGTTTAGAACTTCAGGTTGACCTCTCTTAAAATTCAGTTGTTGTGCTAATGATCTTTTTAGCCATTCACTTTGCACTTCTATGATCACTCTAAGTCTAATAGTGCTGCAGCAAGGGCCAAAAAAGAGCCTTATTTTTCGAGATACCCAAACCAGCAGTACCACGTTTTCTAATGTGGCTAATTTTGATCACCTACTATCCCTGTCCATGAAAACCAATGATGACAATGCAGGATATGGTGGCATTCTGAGAAAAATGCGAAATTAACCCTGTCCCACTTTAGACCAGATTGTTGCTTTTTTTTTAAATCATGTATATTTGTACCATGCATGCCATTTAGTATCACAAATTGAGTTTTCCATAATCAGGTGAATATTTCTAACTGTCAATGAATGTATTATGCATTCACACGAATATTTATTTTGGGAAAATTCCAAAATGTTGTTTTAATTACATTATTTCAAATTAAAAATCGACATACACTGTCTACAAGATATGTAAAAGATCTGTTCTTTGATCTTGATTCCTTGATTAGTAGTTACAGTGCTAACAACATGTGGTTTGTTCTAGTTGATGCACACTAAATGTTTACATTGGAAGTCTACAGCAGCTGGTGAACTGTTAGCTGAAGGTGATGCTCTCTAAACTTTGATAGCTACTATTATATGGTAAGCTGATTTTTCCCAATCTAGTTTAGATAGTCTAGCTACCTGCTTATTGTTGATGCTTAGTAGCATCATTTCCCCCAAAACTATGCTTAGCATAATCTACCATGGCCTAATCATTTGACAAATTGGTACTTGCAGGAAGATCTACCTGTAGTCTAGACAAGTCCACCAGTACTGAACGGACGAGATGGATGTAGAATTCGACACAGCTCCTGTTGCCAAGAAAGCTAGGGAGGAGGATCCCATTAACCCTAATAACTGTGTATTCAGCAAAGAACACAGCAGTCACTCCAGTTCTGACCAAGCTCTACAGTCTTTATTCTCGGTATTCTCAGCATGCAGAAAAAGGAATGACTCGGTTGGTCTGAAACTTTTGGCCTTAGAATCTGATATAATTTCTGGAAAAATAGCATTCAGATATCAGAGCTTGCAGATCAACATATGTAAACCAAGTAGAGTTATAGAAGCAGTTGTTATCCCTGATTTGGTTATGGTTGATGGTGGCAGTGGTAGTAAAGAGACCAGAACCCAAATTTGAACCTCCAGTGTCCTCTGAGGACATAACTGTAGAATAATTCACCTGGTGTTGCAAAAGCAAAGGTAGTTGAACTAGCCTATGTCCTTGCAAGGAGTGGCCTCTTCCACCACAACTCTCATGAACAAAGTATCATGAATGTTCCTCCATGGGGCCCATTCCATGCAACTATGGAGTCAGAAATCTCGACTTCTCTCTCAACTGTGGCTTTCAATCCAATATTAATGGCCAAACCAACGGACCAAAGTACTGTGCACAACCCTAAAGAGAGCGAAGGAAGCAGTTAATTCACTGGGGCAGCAGCACATCCCCATCTTCTTTGACATGGGATTATTGACCAAAGCCTATGAAATTGCATGGGCTTAGCCTTATGACTTGGATGGCATCATACCATGTGAAGGAGGAATGCACTTACTGATGTCAGTCTTCTCAGCTGTTGGGTGCCTCTACTACTTTCTGAATCTGAGGTGTATGCTCCTGGCAGCATACAGCAGATGTTGTCCGGGAAAGATTTCGACAGAGCACTACATGGTCTTCAACTGGCATTGAACAAACGATTTCTGCTTCAGTTCAAAAGTTGGTGTGAGGAAAAAAATCACCTGATCCCAGATGAAGTCAGTGAAGTGTTCTCAGACATTTCAGATGACATCCCGATGTCAGAAGTTGTAACACAGCTCACAGAAGTCATCACAGGCAGGCTCGGCGAACTCATCAAGCTCTTTCGGGAGCATGGAAGATCTTCCTCCCCAACTTTCCAGTTTTGAGATGATTTTTTGGTGAAAGTGATGACCCCACTTAAGGTGTTCCTGAGTACAACCTGAAATGGGCTCTGGCATGAGAATCAAGGAATAAAGGCTAAGTTTCTACCCTCTTGTTTGCAACTAATCGCACAAACTACTCTCGTTACCTCCCTGTCTCACTACTGATGATGAGCAGGCTACCCGCCGAGGTGGAGGCAGCATTTGAACAGGGAGAGTTTGTAGCCAAGCTATCCCAGGGTAAATTCAATGCTGTCTGGATGGACTACACTCTGGAGACAACTGAAAACAAAGCGCTGAAAGGGACTGGAGTAATCTGGTCTGACATTGCGAGGTCCTGCTCTAGCAAGATGGTTTCTTTCTCGTCCCGTGACAGCACAGTACTCCACAAAGTTCCTAGAAGGCATCTGCTTTGCAGGTCAGAAAAGCAAGAGCAAACAGCCTAACAAACACCATGCAGCTGGAAATGCTGCCCAGAAAAAGGTGGAATGCAGATGAGGAGAAGATGGCATGTATGTTTGATAGAGCTTATGTTGATCCATTCGAACTATCTGCAGACTCCTCAGCACACCTAGTCAACTTTGCCACTGGAGCAGTTGCACCACCACTGATTCAGTAGAGCATGACTAGTGCCTTGTCCAAGGGAGCAACAATGGCAAAAATAATTATTGCTGAGCGCTTCATAGTACCTGAAGGAGCAGATGTTCCCAAGAAGAACCTGTATGATGCCATCCCAAGATCAACAATCAAGACTATGACAGACATGCATAGGAAAGTAAAAGTGCAACACAAGGATGTGACAATTAATGGTGAAGTGATGTATTTAAGGGTGCTTGCAGTCAATGCTAACAAGAAGGTGTCACTGAAACGAGTCTTGTCATTCGAGAACTCTCTAGTGCCCCTGAGCTAATTCAAAACATGATGACCTGTGCAAAATCAGAGTTCATGCACAAGTTTGAAGGGATGATACCTGGAGAGAAAAGGATGTCGATACAGAGATGCGATGTAGTTATCTTTGATGGGCATGCATCCATCCAGATGCTTGGTGTTTTAAATACAGTGGAGAAGGCAACTTTCAAGATTATGGGACTAACGTTCCTTCCCACATTCTTCAGAGCAGTAAGAACATTTTAGCCTCGTTCAGCAAGTACACATTGTCTTTGACAAGTACTCCAAGGATAGCAGCATCAAAGCTCAAACCCGTGCAAGGAGAGGTGAAGGAGAAGGCCATGTCTACCATGTTAAAGGTGATGCACTCATTCCTCAGAACTGGAAACACTTTTTGACCCATGGAGAGAATAAGGCAAACTTGGCACGGTATTACACAGAGGATATCACAGAAAATGCACCAGGGATGCTGAAGGATGAACAGGTCTTTGTCAGTGGTGGTCAAGAAGATCAAGCCTCTTCAATTACAAATGAAGAAGTGAAAGAAGTCAGTTCTTTGTGCTCCAACCAAGAGGAAGCAGACACAAGAATCATCCTCCATGCTGTAGCTGCAGCAGATAATGGGGCAAATACTATTGTGGTGCACACAGCCCTGACACCCATGTTCTTGTCCTCTTAATACACCACAGACCAGCAGTAATAGCCAAAGAGATTTTTTTTTGACAGGCCGCATTGGCAAGCATACACAGCTAACTCATTACATACCTGTGCACACCATCTATGATGCACTCAGCACAGATCATCGGACGATTCTGCTGTCTGTCTACTGCCTAACCGGGTGTGATACAGTGAGTGCTTTTTTCGGCCATGGAAAGCGCACTGCCTTTAGGATACTGATGCAGAAAGCTGACCAGTTCCAGCTTCTTGCTTTGCTAGGATCTGATGAGGAATGCATTTCAAAGGAGGTGGAAATGGCATCCACAAAGTTTGTTGGCAACATGTATGGCAAGACAAACTGCACATCACTGAATGCCATGAGATGTCAGAAGGCTGGAAAGGGAAACATCCAGGGTAAGAAACTACCACCAACTCAAGACGCTTTCAGTCTGCACCTCCTTCGCTCTGCTTATCAGCTGCTTATATGGAGACAAGCTGTTAATCTGCATTCCTTCCTGATGCAACATCATATGGCTTCGAACGCCATCCAGATTGCATAGGTCTTCAGCCTCAAATGATGAGTCAGCCGCCAGCTGCTCCAGAGTTGCTCAACAAGCTTGTGTGTAACTGTCGGCCAGATACTTGTGCAGACGAGTGTTCTTGCTTGGAGAATGGCATGCATCTGTGAAGCCTCGGTGGATGGAGAGGATGGACTGTGTGCTAATCCCCTTACTCTCTCTGTCGTTTACAATGATACTTCTGACTCTGATGTAGACTAGACAAAAAAAAATTTGCTAGCTAAGTTGGCTCATGGCATTCATAAAAATGATCTTTACTAAATGAAGAGGTGATTCAAATAGAAATGGTATGTAGTATACTTACGATCATTTAATTGGTCATTCAATTGGCTTTTTTAACATCAGAAAGGAGTGACTGGTTTATTTCATTTTCTCCAATAATTTTATCTTCTAAACTAGTCCCAAAACCACCTGTATTCAAGCCAAAATGGTCACCATCATCTTTGGAATATGCTAGGAGGTGGGAGAACAAAAAATGGATTTTCTCCAAATGCCCCAACTTCCAGCAATGTCATCATGCATTTTTATAATCACCAATGATGGGTCTTTAAATCTGACCACAAGAGAAAACGTGGTACTGCTGGTTTGGGTACCGCCCTCTTTTGGTGGTCTCTGCTGCTCTACTATAAGCACTGGGAAGTGGTTAGGACTAAGTGGCCATGAGTTAGAATATTTGCCCCTGATACTGAGGTGGGATCCATAACTTCACCTAGGTAGTAGATATGCAAAATCTGAGCATATCAAAAGAAAGCACATTCAATACACTGCATCTTGATAAAAATTTACCTGCATTGAGAAAGAAACGAAAAAGTTATGACAAGTTGTGTCGACCACCCCAGAAATAGTAAAAGCCTCCCTTAACAGCATATATGTAGATAATGTGAAATATGGAATGTAAAGGACTCTACTTTTGTAATACGTCCCACGGATTCGGTCGAGTCAACTATGTTGTAAGTTCTAACAAATGTTTAACTAAATTTAAGTCATGCTGATGCTGATGACAGAGCTAGCTGTCCTGCTGCTTTGCAAAGTTTGAACCATGATGATATTGTTTTGGCTGTGCTATCTCCAAAGCTGATTTCCAAACCTCGGACATTGCAATTGATAATAGTGCCACTGCAGATCTTAAAAGTGACCAGGCAAATCTGCCTACTAGGATCTCTCACCATAATTCTTCGGCACTTGTACATCTTGATGATCACATCAACTACCAAATCTGCATCAAGAGATTCAAGTAATTTAACTGAACATGCACAACTGTTTGTTTAGAATTTCTGCACTATTCTTTATTTTAACACATTGCCCAAATTAGATACATTGAAGGCTGAGGTTGCTGTCTATTGTGTGTATCGTCAAATCATGGGTGTCTGAGGAAATACTTGACCAGGAGTTAACAATTGATAATTACAGTTTTAATCAGATGAGACAGAAATAGGCATGGAGGTGGCATTATCATGCATGTTCTTGCTATTCTAATCTGTGACGAACGGCACGGATAACTGAGTTTGTAGCTATAAAAGTCAGGCCACCTTGTAGTAATGATAAGCATTGTATCTCAACTGTATATCGTCCTCCTTTGTTACTGGTCTCCTTTTTTGTTAATAACTTATGTAGTACATTGCAGAAAATTTATCCATATCAGTTCTCAGTTTCGTCTTAATTGGTGGCTTTAATGTTAATGTTCTCAACCCTAACCACTCACATCTTTCGAGACTTTCAAAGTATTCAGTAAAAAAAATTACTATAAGTTTTAGAACATCTACATGCATTAGCATCGAAAATTGTGATGATTTGGTCCTAGTATCTGACAAAACATTTCTTTACAAATGTGTTGCACTATCTAACTCGGATCACCTTGGTCTGGACCTATGCCTTACATGGAAACACCAAGCTATAGGGATGCTGATTTTGAGACGGCTTGTGAAATGATCATTGAATCTGACTGGGACAGTTTACTGGGGGGAAGAGACACTAATTGGCAGCTAATTAGTCTGTGAAATTTTATGAAATCATGTCTGCATGTAGTCCTCAGCAGATTTTGTTTTGCAAGAAAAATGTTCCTTAATCAGGAAAAGAAATGCGGAATTCAGAGCTGCACTGAAGAACTAGACAACAACATGAGAAGTCAAAGTATAAGAAACTTAGAAAAGAGTTGCTATGCAGAGCATATCTGGAGAGGATAAACCCCCAAAAAACAAAAAAAGAGTTCTGAAAA
The DNA here is from genome assembly GCA_028752905.1 of Cladorhizidae sp. MBARI D1340-BT2. NCBI lineage: Eukaryota > Metazoa > Porifera > Demospongiae > Poecilosclerida > Cladorhizidae > Cladorhizidae sp. MBARI D1340-BT2. The sequence continues at coordinate 2,831,500 of JAQNBH010000003.1, read as the reverse complement.
ATGGTAAAATATCTGAACAAGCTGCCATCCCAACTCTCCATTATAAAAATGAAATTGGTGGGTCTGACTTAGACAAGGCCCAATATATATGCTAAATGAATTTTTCTTGCAGTGCTTCAACCAAATTATCTCCCAGCCTGACAATGAATATGACAGTGAAAATTGTACCCCTTGCACAGATGAGCTTCTGTGCACAAGTGAGGAAGTATTTCATATGATAATGTCACTGGACACCAGCAAATGGTCCGGAGGTAATATCAGCAAAAATGCTAAAGGAAACAGCAACTTATCCATTACCTAGGGGTGTTCCGATCCCCGAATTAAACACGGGAAATGAGTGCTCCAGTTATTGACCCATCTCACTTTCGTCATTAGTTAGCAAGATGCTTGAGTACCATATAGCTATACAGTGGTCCCTCCGTATTAAGACCCTCCCAAGTAAGACCACCTCCATTATAAGACCATTTTGGCTTGCTCCCGGTTGGCTGGCTTTATTTTGCCCCTCCCAAGTAAGACCCTCTAAGATAAGTCCACCTCTCTTATAAGACCACTTGGCTGGGTCAATATCCTCCCAAGTAAGACCAAGCATCCAAGAATACAGTGAATTTAGTTTTTTGTTTGAAGATCTATCTTCCATCGAAGTGACGTACCTTTGTCCAACTGTGAAAAATCAGGAACTGGTACATATTTACATCTGCATTGATCCAAAGAGGGACCTCGGCATCGAGTATGAGGCACAGGCCAAGGCGTGGATGAGCACTCACATCTGGGAGCAGCGGCTCAAGCGCACCAACAATAAGATGCTTGCCAAGGGCCGGAAGATCATCATCTTCATTGACAACTGCTCAGCGCACTCAGATATCAACCTCAAGCTAGTCTTCCTGCCCGCCAACACCACCTCTAAGCTTCAGCCTATAGATGCTGGCATCATCCAGGCCATGAAGCTGGTCTACTGGAAGCAGATGATCCGCTATATTCTCCGGCTCAGGACGACACTGTGAATGCCGATTGTGGTTGCACTGAGAAAATGAGCTCGCTTGTCAAGAAGGAGGACGTTCTGATGGCGATCTACTGGCTCAAGAAGGCCTGGGATGACCTCCACGTGTCCACCATCAAGAAGTGCTTTAAGAAGTGTGGCTTCACGACCACCACTGCCCCTGCTGCTGAGGTCGAGGAGTCATAAATGCGCAGCTGCCGGAGGGTGTGACACTGCCGAAGGCTACGTCAACATCGACAGCGAGGTGCTCACCAGTGAGGACCACTATGACCCTGCCCAACCATGCCCTCGCCACCCCTGCTGACTCCTCGCCTGAGGAGCCTGAGTCAGATAATGAGGAGGATGGCCTCATGCCCACTCCTGTGACTTTGTCAGAGGTGTTCGAGATGGTGTGCAAGCTGCGTGACTTTGCCACTCATCGAGGCATTCCCAAGCTTGTGACAGGTGCTGATTCTATCGAGCAGATGGTCATCGAGAACAGGATGGAGCGGACTGTCCAGTCCAGTATCTCAGACTTTCTGTGTCCTAAGGACACTGCATGAGTCTAATGTCCAATACATACATGTGTACAATGATAACCAATGTCATTCCAAGACACACCCATAATTCCAAATGAGAATACAGTATCTTGTCTGGGGAGCTTGCAGTTGGTTTAATATTATGAATGCGTGTACACTACGCAATAAAATCCACTGAGCAATGCTTTGTAAGACCCCTGCCATGCCCGAGAGCGATATTCCCAAGTAAGACCACCTCTCTAATAAGACCAGTTGGAAGTGCTCCCTGGGTGGTCTTACTAGGGAGGGACCACTGTATCAGCAACACTGACCAGTTGAAAGTATTGTACCCACTATCTGACAAGCAATGGGGTTTCAACATGGAAAAGGAGAGTTACTATCAATTACAACACATGATTGGCTTAAGGTGTTGCAATATGGTCAGGAGGTATGCACCATATTTTTTGGATTTAACAAAAGCATTTGACTCAATTCCTCATCGGCCACTCCTGGATAAACTGACAAACTGTGGTTTGGACAGACTCACAATAGCCTGGATAAGGAGTTACTTATGAAAGAGGAAGCAACATGGTGGTAGGTAGTGTTTCATCACGGGATATCTTTGTACTATCTGGTGTTCCACAGGGTTTGTTATTGAGTCCATTAACTCTTTTTAATCTATAAGGTGGGTGATGATACAGACATTTTTTCTGATGGAAGCACCTTAAATCTCAATGCTGATGACATGTTGCTGTACAAACCAATTAAAACTCTGAGTCTACAAATGGACATTAACCAACAACTGTTGGGCCTGCTGTAATAGTCTTTCCTTTAACCCAACCAAACGTAAGACCATGATGATATCAAGAGACAGAAACCATTATGGCCTTCCAAACTTGTTATGAATGGTATAACTCTGGACCAAGTTAATTCTTACAAATACCTTGGTGTACTGCTCTTCGGAACTGTCTTGGTCTGCACATATAGACGGTAATTGTGTTAAAACTAGGAAACTAATTAGCCTATTATATAAGAGTTTCTAAAATCGTATAGACGCCGCTAGCATGCTAGAGATGTATAATGTTTGTAGTACATCTGTATCTGGAATATGCTGCTCCTATTTGGGCATCAGAGATGTTGTGAAACAAAAGTTTGCTCTCAAAATGTGTAGGAAACAGTGGGTTTGCAACTATCAGGACCTAGTCATCATAATGGGAAGCCCATCCCTTGAAAATCGCAGAATACTTCTAAAGTTATGTACAAAATCATGAAAGGCCAGCTGCTATTTCCTCAAGATGATCCATTATCAAACTGAGTAGGCAGGATCACCCAGTAACCGATACCCCCTGTTGAACCAACCATATGCTAAGACGCAGTCATTCAATTTTTCTTTTATGCCTGGCTCTGTGACCTTATGGGACAACTTACCTCAAGAAGCTCTCGAGACCCATGCACTCATTACTTTCAAACACTTCTTTATAACCATGGTAATATTAGCTATTTGTGTATCCATTTTCATGAATTTTAAAATAAAAATAAAAAATAAATTAAAAAAATTAAATGCAGAATAAGAATACTGAAATGTTGAGAAACATGGTCAGTAGCTTTCCATGGTCAAATATTTGCACACATGTGACTCTCCATCATTGGAGGAGCCCATACCACAAGCGCTTTAGAGACCTATATACCCTAAATGACTGGGGGAGCCCCATTTTACCAAGTGCTTTAGGGAGTCCCTTTCCACCAAGATATGGGGGCATATCCCCTTACTCAGGAAATCAACCCTCCAGTTGTAATTCTTTCTAATTGTAACCACATAGCTCTAGATATAGGAGCCCCTTCCAATTAAAACAAGGTATGGTTGCTTAAGAATCAATTATGCATGGTTCTAAGTTCATTAAGTCAATTACATGTGGTCTGATGGGAAGATTCCTCATCAGCCACTACTGGATAAACTGGTTTGGACCGCCTCACAATAGCCTGGAAGTGCTGGCGGAGATAGGCTATAAGTTCTTTTAATGATGTAGACGGATCATCAGATCTATGGAGGAATTGAGTTCCACAGAATCCTAAGTAGTGGTGGGATGTCTATTTAATGACTTGCTAAGCACATTCTGGATTTGAGCCGGGTCGTGTAGCATTGCTGCTTAAAGAATTGAAATCCTGTATGTTGATCATCACATAGCTGCAGGAATAATAATAAATAAATAAATGTAAAACTCCAACGAAACTCAGTGCCTAATAAAAAAATGGTGCGAAAATCGTGGCCACCTAGAACAAAATGCTCTCTTTGAACGTGTTTGCCCGAGCACATTTGAGAGTCTGGTAGTGGGGTTACCATATTGGGTTCCCGAAAATAATTTGCAGAGAACTAAGTTGGACTGTTGATTTACATTCCTTTGGACATTATCTTCAAAATAAGCTTCTATACCTTACTCTTGATAGAGGGCGTTTTTCAAAATGGCCGCCATGGAAACAGAATTTTTTTCAGTTTTTGGCAAATATGAGATTTCACATAATTACAATGTTAATGTCTATTCACATATGCACACGTGTCACTCCTCAGTTGTTATCCTACGCTTCATCACTGTCATCAGAATCTGCCGAATAATCAGAATCAGAATCTGTTTCATTGTCTCGCACTGGTACATCTTGTTCGTAGTCTCGCATTACATCTTGTTCGGTATGGTATAGAACTGAGAGATCATCAGGCATCATGGGTTTAGAGTGAATTAAAGGAACAATGGTTTCTAACATGTCTTTCTTCCACGCATGTTCCAATGGCGAAGGAGGCGGGTCAGGGTCCGTATAATTCCCAAACTTGATAATTGGCTCTTGAAATATAGGATAGGGAGTCGGAATCTGGTGGAAGTCTTGATGTATGCTTTTTCTTCATTGCATTCCATTTATTAGCTCCTGCCTCTCCAAGACACTGTGCCTGCTTTTCACCATAGATGTAACGCAAGGTGAAGGATTGCAGCTTCTGAACTAGTGCATTATTAGCAGGAAGGTGACTGCCTAGCTGGGACAAGAGAGATCGGCCTTCAGGCAAGCTTGTTCCTGTGGAGAATAGTGAGGTTTTCCCAAGGCCATAAAATCCAGACACACTATCCGCTCTTGTGAAGATATGCAACTGAAGGATAACTGAAGATACCTCTTGCGTGCAAAGCTTGCTGCACTCATAACTTTTCCCTTCTTGAATATAACGGAGCTGCCAATTCATTGGAAACATGGGAAACCAGTACTACCACATCAGTATCTTCAGCATTGGCCGCATCAGAGTCATTTTCACTGAGAAAATGTGCATGGAAAAATATCCTGGAATCAGCCTCATGTTGATGGTATTCTAATTCTAGCAACTCTGCATTGGTTCTCAAATTTCCTTCATGGTGTACACGAAATTTGTATCTCTATGTTTGAGGATGAGACGTTTGAATTCCTGAAAAAGGAATTCTTGTAAGCGAATTTTGTTTTGTTTATTGGTGAAAATTTACCAAGCTCTCGTGTAGAAAGGAGCTCATTGTCAGCTTTGATGAAGATATTCTTACTGCCACAAATAAATGCACCAGCTCTTCTCTGGTGTTCACTATCCTTTATGGTGTTGATGAGATCATAACGGTCGTTTATGAAATGAAACTCTCTAGCTTATTTGTGTCTATTAACTGCCATGTTGAATATCTTCTCAGCATAGTTGCGCCATGTGTATTGCCTACCATCACACCTTTCTCTGTCTTCCTTCGATGGAGTTGCTGAGCGCCATATACAACTCATGTCTATGATAACCCTTTGAGCCTGTCGAGAAGGATTCTGGACTTCCACGAAAGACATCTTGTCCTGAAGGTTTGCTTTTACAACCTTTCTCATGGTTCCATTTGGATTGAAAATAGCCAATGGCATATTTGTCAAACGGTACTCCATAACTGTTCCCAGCTCCAGTTTTGAATGCTGAGCAACTTTGATCAAATTTGCCATCGCCTGATTGTCCATCTCCATGCCCATGTTGTTAGAGGATGTTGTTGTGGATGGGAAATGTAAGAAGGTAAGTGGTTTGTTCTTCTTGATTGGATCTATCAAAGGCTTTTCATTTGAAAGAATGCGCTGCTTGTAGAAATCACAAGCAATCTTTTCACCATCAGCATTGGCGGACATGAAATCATGCACCATGTCTCGAGAGGCAAGTTTTCCAAATTGGAGAGACTGTAGGGTGTTGTTGGAAGGATCAAATGGGTCACAGCTCCACTCGTCAATGCATGTGTTCATATCTTGGACAGCTTTCTCGTCCTTAGATATCCGAGCCTTCGCATTTCATGGTGAACTTCCCACCTGGCAATTGGTGATTGAAGTCAGTGTGCTGTGTGCAGCAGAAATGTAGTTGGCAGTCTGGTTGTGAGTATTAATCATTGCGGCATTCTGCGTGAATTTTTTCCAACCGGATTTCAACTTGCTCCCTCTATTCATCTTAATCTCAATTGTTTGGTCTGGGGGAAGGCCAGAGAAAGGTTTCCAAGTCAAAGAAAAGGCGAAATGGCCAGCTTGCATATGAGCAGTCTCTTCCTCTCCCAAGCTCTTCATACTACTCCAGTAAAGAGGTAAGTAGTGGGAATAGTGGGTGTTATCATAAATAGTCACCCATGGCTGCATTAATCTGAGATAGCGTCGGACTAAGCGCCTGGCAAACTCTCATATGTCAGTTTATGGATCCGTAAGCACCATACATAATGTTTCCCCTTCAAAGCTTGATCTACTGATCCAGCTTCTATCACACCAGTAGCTACAAGCAGATTATCTAATCCTGATCCCTGAAATCGTTTGTAGATTGTTCCCATGTATGTACATTCGATATGGAATGCACCAAGGAAATGTATTACCTTCTGGTATCGCTCTGGATGTTCATTCTTGATTTCCATGATCAGTGCATATACTGGCTGGTCCCCAGTAAGGCTCATGAAAGGCATTGCTTTAAGCTGAATGATGTCCACACATCTATCCATTGATTCTTTGACCGTGGATTTGTTGGGTGGTGATGGGAATGTGAGATGATAATATACCTTGTTCTTCATCATGGGATCACAGTGTTGAATAGAAACCTGAATAGGCACCAGTCTTCTGACTTCCAACTGGTTGATCTTTGCCAGATTTATCAATTCTCACCATTGCATGGAGAAAACATCTATTTCTTTGCATCAAGGTGTCCCCTGTCAGCGAAAAATTTATATATATTGGCTTAGGGTTGCCACGCTTTATGGTTTTGTATGGCAGTACCCTCGTCTTCTCTATGTGAAGAGAATGCCGGATTGCAGCATCAGGTATGGTTAGCTTGTTCCTAAGACGGGTATCATCATCTATCCGTCGTATTATATCCTCTGGTTGGATTAACTGCATGTTGGTAGCATGAGTGGTGTTTCCACCTGGAAATAGTAAATAACACACATAGTAATACGTAATACTTTTATGGCATGTTAATTAATACTGATTCCAGTTAGTTAGAATGCAGAGTGTCTTCTCTGAAGTCATCGTTATCTATCTGTGCAGCTCCTAGAAACCCATCTGCTATTTCTACTGGGCAGACTGGATTCTGTAGGAGAAAATATCAAAATTTATAATAAACAATTAGTCTCTATAAGCGAAATGTCTTTGTTTTGTTGGGAAAGTGAGACATACCACTTTTGTGTTGTGAGCCATCCATGCAGCGTATAAGTCCAGGGTGTCCTTATATGAGATTATAACACCGAGTTTCTTGAGTATATTTATTAGCTCCTTACTTCGGGTCATTCCATGGATAGTGATTGCCTATATAAATGCAAACACAACTTTTAAAAGTTAAGATAAATGCACATGTACCTGTAGATGTGTTCATTTTCTGGTAATGTGTGAGAGAAGTAAATCACTCAGCATGCAGATTTGAGGATAGTCACAGTTTCCTGTGAAATCGTGCTGATTTGGGTCTTGTAGCCAAGTTAGAAATTTTCTGAGTTCCATACAAGGTTCACCGCTCTCATTCATATGGTCTGGATGAGGGGGCCATGCAGGCAATGACATCTCTGCTGCTTTGTCTCGCAATCGCTTTGCAACTATTTGGACTAACTTGTCGTCTGGTATGCCCCACTGGTTGATGGCAGCTTCAATATATGTTCCTGCCGTGGATTTATCATAGACAATGAGTGATTGGTTCCGATGGAAACGAGTGTAGAATCCAAGATGATCCTTGAAATGTCCTTCGAGCAATCTTTTGTTAGACCCATTTTCACATTTCGGAAAATAAAAATTGTCCAGCATTCCGTCATAATCAGACAGAAGGCCTGACAGCATTCTTGGCAGGATTCCACATGGGAAAAAAGCATTACTGTTTTCAAATATTCTGGATATGAATGTCTTCAGATGGATTAACCTCTTTGTAGGACTTCGTGATATATTTGTCCCAGCACGATTTGATAACATACCTCCTTGGCACAAAAGTCATCACTTTCACCTCAATGAACGCCAGAATTCTGGTTCGCATGACTTCATCTTGTAGATGCACAGTGGCTGCCTTAAACTGATTCCAGGCACGTTTCTTTGAGAGAATGAGAAAAAGACAATATGCAATTTCATGGGTATCTAATTTGGTTAGACATTATAAACTACAAATATATTTACCTACACATTTAACACACCTGAGTCATCAAGCACAGGCGCCCCTTTAAGCGATCTGGGTGACGAGTGTCGCCGGATTTGAAACTCCAAATGCATACATGTTTATCATGTATTGGCCCAGTTGTTGCACGTGTTGTCAGGCTACATGGCACATCTTGGGCTCTGGTTGAGTCTTGCTGCTCCTCTTTCTGCCTTGTCTTGTCTTTGCACCGCATGGCCTGATGATTCCTCTGTTTATCTGCAATTTTTATTTTGCATGCTTTGTGCATGAACTGCTGCCTTGGACCAGCAATCCAATTTACTGCATTAAATATACTCCCAAATGTATCCAAATTCACCCAGGCTTTGGCAGTCACTCTCAAATTATCCCAAGATACAGAATCTTTTATTTCGAGCAAATTATCTTCTCTGTCCTCTTGCTCACACACAAACAGTTCGGTATTTCCTCTTGCGGCTTCCCTCCACTGATATTGGTGTCAAGAGCGGCTTTGATGCTTCCTGGTCATTCATTATTTGAACTAATCATTGCAATGAAAGATTCAGAATGGCTCCTGTAGCTTATATACCCAGTCCTAGTGTTCTAAATATATTACACAGTAGGGAACAATCTAGATCTATCACATTAGCTATCACTCTAACAGTTATTATACATGGTCAGTTTTCACATGCCACATTTACCATATCCAACGTTGCACAATAATGACCAAGTGTAGGATGATGACTGAAGAGACACACGTGTGCATATGTGAATAGCCATAAGGTATTTATGCGTAATTGTAATTCACCCAATTATATAATATTTTGAGCATTTCTGGGATTCTGTGAATCTCAGAAGTTAGACAGGTCGCTGAGATGCACAAAAACCTCAGAGTAAATGTTTTAGGTGAGTTTCTGGAAGAAATATGGCAAAAACACCAAAGCATTGTGTTTCCATGGCGGCCATTTTGAAAAACGCCCTCTAGCGAGAGTTTCCCACCATTTCTGAAAGTGTATAGAAGCTTATTTCGAAGATAATGTCCTAAGGAATGTAAATCAACAGTCCAACTTAGTTCTCCGCAAATTATTTTCGGGAACCCAATATGGTAACCCCACTATGGCTAGCGAGACTGTGAAGATGGGTGTCATCAAAGTGACTATCCATTGGTTCATTATTGTGTTAGTAGGTCTGTGTTGTCTTCAGCTAATTCTAGATTCCAGATGGACAAAGGACTTGGACCAGTATTTTGACAATAAATTCATTCATGACTTTCAACGCGTGCAGCAGCGGAGGCTCTTTTGGGACTAAGCATGGAAAGGAAATAAATAAACTACTGTCAAATGCACTGAAAACGCTTCCCCAAATAATTGAGGCTTTAAAAATGGACCCCTGCAATACAGAGGATAAAGGAATCTTTGTGAAGCATGATCCAATAGACAAGCTATTCAGAGGACACTTGCTTACTGAAGATGATGATAAGTGGATAAAACAAGAGAATGCCAAAATCAATGAAAATGTGACAGGTTTTCTTCACAACACATCGGACTGTGCATGGGTGCAGGCTCAACTCCACAACAATTATTATGTGTCCATGAAAGATAGGAACTTTCCAATTGCATATGCAATAAACCTGGACAAATACCCGTACCAAATATTCCATCTTTTGAGAGTTATCTATCGATCACACAACATGTATTGTCTGCACTATGACTTGAAATCTGACATAGCTACAAACAAAATCTTTTTAAACATAGCCTCTTTCACGGACAACATTACAATTCCTCGAAAGATCGAAAATGTGTACTGGAGATGGTATACTTTAGGAGAAGCATATGCTAATTGTTTCTCTGACTTGAATTTAGCAAGGGAAAACTACCCTTGGAAAGATGTCATCACGCTTTGTGGCAAAGAAATCTTTTAGAACCACTGAATGGAACATCATCTATTGAAATAGTAGGCCATAATGGAATTGATGAATTCAAATACAAACGCAAAGTGGCCCTGGACAAGGTGAGTAACATTTAAGGACATTCCTTTAGATCCTATTCCATATAACTTCAAAGTGTACAAAAGTTGGGCTTATTTTGCTCTGAACCTTCAGTTTGTGGAGTAATACCTTTGTAGCCAAACTGGCATCACAATGAGAGAATTTATGAAGGATATTCTCATTCCTGAAGAAAACATTATGCTATGCTCTTCATGAAACCAGGTGTTCCTGGAGGCTATGACCACAAGTACAAGGATACCATATTTCCAATAACATCGTGCATATGGCTATATGGGTTGAACAAAATTTTCTATCGCTCTGTCTGTTCTGGCTGGAATATTGTAAATATTCGATTATTTACACACACACATACACAAACAACAACAACCAAAAAAACACGACAATAACCATGACAAAAACAACAAAGTGAAGGAGGTGGAGATGACCCAGGGTGCCCAAAACTACTGCAGCATCCCCCCTCTGTATCACTACAGACAGACGTTTGAAGGAGGTACTTCCTGAAGTTGAAATCTCTGGTAGATGCACGTTACTTCCTCCCCAATTCCTTCACAAAAGATTGTGCCTCAGGCCCAAACACACCAGATTTCTCCACCGCAAAGGGCACAAAGAAATGGCTGCACTCTAGCTGTGTGTATTTGGTCTTCTTCAATTCTTCTGCGTGCTTAGCTACCAATCCCGCTCCGCTGGTAGCCCTGGCAATGTATGATCATGCAAATGTAACAGGACTAGTAGCATCCCACACCAATACCTTGCCCATTTTCCTAGGCACCATACTCACGCCATCCAGTCTTTTTCCATCTGAGCGGAAGAGATGAGGTTCCAGTCTAGAAGGGATCCCAGCAGATGATAGTGACCTATGAATTGTTGATTGATAAAAAATACTACTTATTCTTTTTGTGGTTTAAAAATATATGTATAATTGGAGTTGATGGAGAACTTGATATGCACATGGTCTACCTTACGTTCACCTGTAAAAAAATAGCAACTGGCACCTGTCAATAATGCGGACTTAGAGATGAATGCAAGAGATACTGGTAGAAGCAATAAAAAACATCAATTCATTGCTCAAGTATTGTCCCACTCCAAGCATAGCTGCAGGCCTAAGATTGCATATGTGAACGCATCAAGTAAAAATGGAACCTTAGGCACGCTCAATGAATTTGATATACAAGAGTTTAACGTTCTAGATGTATTGCTCAGCTATGGCACAGCAACAGTATCGTACAAATCTCGTGGACTTATTGAGCTTTCATCAACAAAATGTGCTTATCTTGTTAATAATTTCATATCTGCTGATCGCAGACTTGCTATGTTAGCTCCATAATTAATTTGCAGTTTTGGATTTTGGTCTCTTTATCCACCTCTTTTGTTTGTTTTCTTGTATATGACTTGATTTACTAAAAATGCCTAACCCCCCTTGATTTCAACAGGCATAACTCATAATCTAGATGTGAAAAATTGTGAAAACACTTTTAGGTCATATGTCTATTGAATGGAATCAAAAACTCAACACAGCAGGTATGTGCCAAAGTTCCATTTTTACTTGATGTGTTCACATATGTAGAAATAGCTAAGAGTTGTGTACTCCTCACAGTTTTCAATGAGTAACAGCTCAATATTGACCGCAGCAAACTCCATAATTATACATGTAGTGTGTCGATGAATGGAGTGGCTAAGACAGAATGAAACTTTACCTGAGCCTAAGGAAGCTTCTCCATAGTGAGCTTCTGTGCTTCTCCCATGATTTTTTTTTATAACACTCGCTTTATTTTTCCTTTCCAAATTTCAGTTCTCTTTTTCAGAAGCAGGCTTTCACTTTTTCTCTCTCTCCTTTTCTGAAGTATATTTTCTTTATTCGTTCTGAAAAATCAAACAGCTATATAGCTGTAGAATCTTCTGTACACGTAGCTATGGTTTTAGTATGCATATGTCCCGCAAGAATCTGAATGATGAAGGCTAGAACATCTAGTTGAAACGATGAGAGAGGATATCCGATATCGTAAGCATTTCTACACCCCAAAAGCATGTCTCTATCCTTTAGTACTAAGTAAGTTTGCCATAGAAACAGTTTAGCTATACAGACAAGAAATAGCTAGCTAAGTAGTGACTAATAAGTAACAGATCAATGGTACTTCATGACTTTAGCTAATTGTCCTGGTTGTTTTTTATATCAGCAAATAGCAAATCTTGCTTGTAGGCAACTTAGTGCGTATTGGTGTCACACCCATTCTTCTGTCAGTCCAAATTATAATTAGTGCCCAGATGAGAGTGGTAACCCACACAATCTTCTTGCTGCATCCCGCTCTTCTAAGAAGCAGAGCTATCACAGAAGGTAAGATGATCTAGTTGTTCACTATCCACTGCCAGTCGCAAGTTACTTTGTTTTCATAACAATAATGATCGTGAGATAGGTATATACCAAGCTCTAATAGAATGCTAGCTCTGCTAGAGTTAATGTAGCTAAAGTCATTGTAGTCAACTGAAAGTTCGGTGAGAGCAATGATAGATATAATGAGGGGTTGTTTGAGGTATTGCAGGAGGATGTGGTGAAGTATGAAGAGATAGGTTTCGATTTTATTATGATGGAGGACTTCAATGCAAAGATTGGATTAGGGGTGGAGAACAACCCAAAGAGTAGTGGAAGGAGGTTGTTGGAGTTGGTTAGGGTTGGAGGTCTGTTTGTAGGAAACGAGTTGCAGTGCTCTAAGAGTAGGTGGACATGGGAATGTGGGGAGAGAAAGTCAGTCATAGATTATATGTTATTTAGTGAACACACGTGGATGTAGGGTGGTAGTTGAGGACTGAGGCAAGTTGTAGATGGGGTTGGACCATAACATTATTTGGGGAGAAATTATGTGGGTTAGGAGCGAGGTACAAGTGAAAAGAGAGCAACATAAATGGAGAATTGATAATATGCTAGACTGGGAGGAGTATAAGGATGCAATGGAGGAAATGTTCATGGGGTGGGAAGAGGAGGTGAGAGCACTTGAGCAAGAGTTGGGATGAAACATAGTTGAAGAGGTGTGGGTAGGTGGAAGGAGAAAGTTTTGGCTGCAGCAGAGAAAGAGATTGGAAGGGAGAAGTTTACCGACAGATCAGAGAGATGGTGGTCAGAGGATGTGGAGAGGTTAATTGGTGTTAGAAAGGAGAAATGTAAGAGGCTGAGGGAAACAAGGAAGAGAAGGGAGAGAGTGGTTACAATAAGATAACTATATAGAGAAGCAGAAAGGAAGTGAAAAAGACTATTAGGAAAGAGAAAAAGGAATTGAGGAAGAGAACTATAAGTTGTAAGCTGTTTTGGAATAATTTAGAGCAAAGAGGAAGGAGAGAAGGATAAATGGAGTGAAAGATGATGAGAGAAGGATGGTGGAGGATGAAGACGAGGTGTTGGAGGTAATGGCAAAACACTGGGAAGAGCTGGAGAGGGGGAAAAAGGATACCACTGTACCAGAATTAGAGATGGGAGAAGTGGATGGGCATGAGCTGGGTATGTGTGAAGAAGCAAGTTGGGAAGAAGTAGTAGAGGCAATGAAGTGTTTGAAGAGAGGAAAGGTACCAGGCCCTGATGGAATGTTGAATGAGATGCTGATGTATGGAAGTAGAAGGTTGGTGGAGGTGATGGTGCAGGTGGTAATGTGGTGATGAGGATTGAGTGCTGCCCAGTGGACTGGAAGAGGAGTTTGCTAGTACGTTTCCACAAAGATGGCAATGAGGACGAAGTAGGGAACTATAGGCAAAATGCATTATGTTGTGGTGTGGTGAAAGTGTTTGCGAGAGTGTTGGCGAGGAGGTTGGGAGGGTTTGCTGAGTATAGGATTTTGATGGAAGTAGTACAAGGAGGATTTAGGTGTTGGAGGAGATGTTCGGACCAATGGTTGGTGTTAAGAGGAGCTTGTGAAGTAGTGAGAAGAAAAATTCATATCTGGTTATCTTGGACATAAGTAAGGCATATGACAATGTGTGGTGGGAGGGACTGTCGCAGGAGTTGAGGCAGTATGGAGTAGAGGAGAAACTTGTGACGGCATGCGTAGGATTGTATGGGGGGGGGGGATGGAAACAATGTGATATTGAATGAAAGAAAGTCAAGGTGGTTTGCTGTGGAGAATGGACTTAGGCAGGGATGACCTTTTTATCTCCGCTTCTTTTCAATATTTTTGTCTCTGCTTCTTTTCATGGGAATGGCAGAGTATTTGGAGAGAACTGAGCTAGGAGGTGGAAGGCTGTTGGTGTTGGGAACTTAAGTATGCAGATGTTGTTGTTCTTCTGGTGGACTCAGGGGTGGAACTGCTAGCTATGTTTGATGTGGTACAGGCTTATGTGTTAAGGTGGAAGATGAAGTTTAATAGAAAGAAGAGCAAGGTCATGGTAGTAGGGAAGAAGGAAGCAGGAGTGAATTGGAGGATTGGTGAGAAGATATTGGAAGAGGTCAAAGAATTCAAGTACCTGGAAGTGTGGTTTGATAGGAAGCTAAAGGGTAACATTCAGTTAGAGAAGATGGCAAAGAAGGCAGAAGAGTGGGTTGGAAAGGTGACATGGATGAGTAGAGTGAATGGGCAGGTGGAATTAGACAGAAATAATGGTGTGGGAGCTTCTAGTGAGACCTAGTTTGGAGTGTGGTGGACAGGAGGACATAATGCTTGCAAGAAGTTAGAGCCTGCACAGATGAGAGTGGGTTGGAGATTGTTGGGGGAAAGTAATACAGTAGCAGGTGAGGCAATATGGGGAGATACGGGCTGGAGGCAGCAGGGAAGAGATGTTTTGTTTGGTAATAGTGTTGGAACAGAGCAGATTGGTAAAAATAGTTGTAAATAAACTTGGAGAGGCTGGAGGAATCGGATGGTTGGAAGAATATGAGATCTTGAGGAGAAAATATGAGCTAAACAATGAGGTTGGATCAGTACGTAAGCGGAAAGGGAAAATGAAGGTGAGAAATGAGAATGATTGGGACGAGGAAGTAAACAGCAAGAGTACACTGAAATTCTATAAGTAGGCAAAGAATGGTGCAGGGATGGAGAGGAATATGAGGTCCATGAATGGTCAGGAAGGTGTGCGGTTGCAATTTATACTGACGACTGCATCAGCTGGTTTGTTAGAGGATAAGAAGTGATTTGGAATAGTTAGGGATGAGAGGTGTATTATGTGTGATAGTTGAGAATGGGACGAGGTCGAACATTTCTTGGTGATGTGTGGAGAATTTGAGAGGGATCGGCTGGTCCTGATGGATGAGGTGTGTGGAATTGTAGGGACAGGACAGTGGCTGGATGAATTTAGAAGGGTGTGCAAGGATGGAAAGGGGGCATTGCTTTTGGGGAAAGGTGTGGAGGGAGTAAGTGATGCGGAGATGGAGGAGGTGGGCGAGTGTGTTATGTATTGATTAGGGAAGTGGTGGTAGAGGAGAAAGGAACTGTTGTATGGCGAGCTGAGGAATGATCTTTGGTATCCTCCCCACTCCTTGAGCAGTGGGACACTCATAACTATAATTACTAATTAGTATTGTGGATATTATTATAATGTTGATTTTTTGTTATTAGTGTTAGTTACTGTGTCACACTGTGCTGTAGTAGTATATGTGGTGGCCTTACCAGGCTCAGCAGCATCAAGATTAAATCATGAACAACTGCCATATATCATGATTTTTATCTTGTCTTCAAATGCAGATGGATATGTTCTAAACAAGGAAACTCTGTAAATCCAGTTTTTCAATGCTGATTGCAGTAGGAGGAGCTGGAAATTAGTGTGGGGGAGTGGCTAGACAAATGTGACATGGGAGCTGAAAACCGACGAGAGGTAGTTTGTTCTTTGGAATTTTAAAGAAGCTCCACTGCCATTGGGCTATGGGTAGACGCAAATATCAATGGAAGTCTCGCTGCTCATGTGCTCTTCCGCAAAATACCCTCGTCCAGATAGCCCTAGAAGTCTTGTCAGAATCGTGATTTGGGGGTCTGTCCAAGTACTCCAGGTCAGATGGTAACTACTGCAAACGTTTCATAGTAAAAAGGTAAATGAAATGTCAGTTGTGTAAGAAGCTAAAATGCATAAATCCAAATTTAGCTCACGGGCTGAATGTCACTGTTGTCCTGTTCCTCCTGTGGACGTGTACATAGACACAGGTAGATGAAACATACAGACATAGGTAGATGAAACATACGCCATGCATAGCAATATCAAGTCCTCGATGATGACAAAGTAAAGGAACTGCCTGTCGGTTATCGCCGGAGTGTAGTTACTCCCTCCACTGGCCTTCAGTCCTCCACCGAAAACAACCCCTGCCCTTGCCTCTGGTCTTGGTTCTTCCAATGTTGGCTTGTCAGCTCGCCACATGTTACCTGACAATACCGTTCCATCCCCCACCATTTTGTCCTCTCCCACGCCTATGGTGAGCTTGGATCCAATTCAACCCCAGTTGAAGGTATCTTTCTACCCAGTCCCAGTGGCCCACCTCTCAACCCTCCCTTGTGGTTATTCAGGGTACAAGATCTATAACACTCCACCTTGTCCCGAAATCTACAAGGGGTGCTTGGGCCAGACTTTTTTTAAATTTTTTAAATCTTTTTATGTTTATTTATTTATTGTTATTTAAAAAAAATTTATTATTATGGAAAAAGATCACACTCAATAGCAAGAGTAAAAATAAGTAAACAAATACATGGAGGAATATATTAAGTTGAGTATATAGTTAAAGCCAAAGTGATGATAAAGGGTGTTGAATATAGTGATTAAATTGTCTAGGAGAGAGTAAGAGCCTAGTATATAGTAATAGTAGTAGGGGGAAATGAAAGGTAAGCAGACTGAGTTCTGTATGGGATTAGCAGACGATTACTGGGGTGGAAGGATTGGAGGTTGCAGCAGGGAGTAGGTTGATGAGGTGGGATAGAAGGAAAATCTATGTTATTGTGAATAAGTTTAAAGAACCAAAAAAGTTTGGCATTATGGTGGCGAGAAGATAGAGGAAGTTGGACCACCCCGTGGACTTTACCTGAATTGGGCTAAGTCTCCCCTCTACATTCCAGAAGAAGCTGCAACATCTTCTCACCCTTTTACCTGTTAACATCTTATTATCGAGGGATAAATTCGATCTTCTTGGTTCTCCCATAGCGCCATGTTTCTATCGCGAGAATATGGTCCTCTGTTTGGTGAGGAAGTTCACGCTAGGCTCCCTGACCTTGTTTAGCCCTCTCCAAAGTGACCTTCCCTCCATATCACCCTCCCAGGCCACTGAGTCTTTCGGTAATGCTACAAGGGAGGCCGTTTCAGACCTCGTGAGAGGGTCCTTGTCAGACTGGGCTTGGCTAAAAGCTTCCCTTCCCAGCTCCCTTGGAGGTTTGAACATTCATTAGGAAGGCCTCCCTTTATGCCCCATCTACATTCATAGGATCCCTGGTCCAATCTAGCTCCCTCATAACTATAAGATACTGAGGCACTCCACTGTCACCTCCCATTTCTTGGCCCCCACTCTGGAAGACCTGGCTCAGTTAGTGTGTAAACCAGATTGGCACTCACTTGAAGACGTGGATGTCTCCCTCCAGCAAGGTCCCTATCTCACACCATTGATCTGGCTTCCTTTGACAACCTTTTGGATAGGGCACAGGACTCACAATCTAGGGAATTGGCTCTCTCCACCTCCATCCCGCATTCCGGAGACTGGTTAAATGTAATCCCTTGCCAAGCCCTTGGTCTCCATCTCCATGACAGGGAGTTCCATCTGTGCTACCAATACTGGCTGGGGTTGCCGATGGTGGAGGAAACTGCACTATGCCCCATATGTCAAGCTGTGGCTGATCCCCTTGGTGACCACCAAGTTGGATGTGGTGGTAATGGGGACCGGATCCTCCGACATGACTCTGTCCGACATGACTCTGTCCAGGATGCACTTTTTTCAGCTGCCCAGTTAGCTCTCTTGGCACCCCAGAAGGAAATGCATGCCCTGATTCCTGGTGCCTGCAGCCGCCTGGCGGATGTGTATCTTCCTATCTGGAAGAGAGGTTTACCAACAGTGGTATCTACTCTCCAGAGGTGGAGCCTAGAAGGGTTGCCATCACCCAGGGTAATGTTCTCTCTGTGGAAAATGACCACCCATGCTGAGGCCCGTCAATCAGTTGGGGTGTCCTTCATCCCAATGATAGTTGAATCCCTGGGAGGCTGGGTGGATTGAGCTACCGAAGTCATCAGGCCATTGGATGGTGGCAGGGTCAGAGGCTAGGCATTCCGCCACTAGCTGAAACAACTCGACCCTTGTTTCAGAGGTTAGCCATAACCCTGTGGCGAGGGAACTCATCTCTAAAAAAAAGAAAAAATTCCATCCAACTCCTCTGTGAGGGTTCGCTTCGCTCGTTAATCATATTCTTCAAAGTATTGTCCTAGTCCAAGCATAGCTGCAGGTCTAACACTAACACTAATCTGATGTCATCAGATTGGATTGTAATATGGAGAAGTAGCTAAGGGTAGTATATTCCCACACTTTTCAAGGAGTAACAACTAGATATTGAATGTACTGAAAATCCACCTTGTCAGACTTGACCCTCGTACCTGCCTGTCCGAATGACTCTGCACAGAGGATCAGGTTTATGACCAAATCACAGCTCTTGACTGTAGATAAGCAACTGGACATGACACTTGACAATAATTATATCTACCGGAATGCTCAAGGTCAATGCCCCTAGTATTGTTCCAAACATTACCAAGATATTCAACCTCTCTATTCATACTGGAACCATACCTAGCAGTTGGAAGCAGACCAGGGTCGTTCCTATACCCAAAAGGGGGAGCAAAACCATTCCTGGTAACTACAGAACTATATAAATTTTATCAGTTTTAAACTAGCCCATAAACTTATCTCAGAGCACCTCCTGAAATATTAACCCATTTCTCAATGCCAATGGGGATTCTACCCTGATAAGTCTACCACTTCTGCACTGCTACCATTTACGAATGCGTGCTCTCAATCTTTAGATAAAGATAATGATGTCAGCTTGATATTTTTCGATCTAAGCAAAGCCTTTGATTCTGTTCCATTCCCCTCTGCTCAACAAACTCCTTATTTTGAATCTGGATCTGCACATCATAAATTGGGTCCACATTTTTCAAAAAACAGGGAACATTTTGTTGTTAATGGGTCCTGTTCCCCATCTCTTCCCACATCTGGGGTTCCTCAGGGCTTTGTATTGGGACCACTATTCCGTTAATGACGTCGACTGTGTCATCTTTAATGGCCAAGTTGTAGTCTATGCTGATGATATAGCATTATACCAAGTGGTACAGTCACCTAGAGATTTCATGTAGCTCAAAATGATGTCAATGCTATCTGTATATGGATCAGAACCAATTTCCTTGCAATGAACACCAGTAAATGCTGCTACATTATGTTCTCCAGAAAGGCCAGCCCATGTTGCAGTCTTGTTATTGAGGGAGAGATGCAAATATCTGGGCGTCACTCTGTCCAACAACCTTTCATGGTCTTCTCACACAACAAACACCTGCAAGAATAGAAGGAGATTATTGGAATGATTTACCATAAATTCTACACTCACTCACAATCAGACACTCTCCTAAGTCTCAACACTGCGGTAGTACATCCCCATCTTGAGTATACTTGTACCATTTGGGATTCCCACCTCAAAAAAGATGTCGAGATGTTATTTTTTACATGAAAATAGCAAATACCAGCTAGTACAGGTCCAGTATCCAATCTAAGAATACTACATTAACAACACAAATAACAATAAGAGAAAATATGTAACAAAAAATTATTCAAGTAGTGATTACATATATAGTACATGTGCCTAACTAATGACCTTTTGAATGAGGGCAAAGAAGATTTTCAAGAAATGTCTGAAGGAAGTGAGTTCCATAAATAAATTGCTGATGGGAAGAATGAGTTTGCATGTGATGTTGTACGCACAAAAGATTAGTCTATTGAGGTAGGCCAGCCCACCTGGCCAGAACAACAGAGGGCCAACTGCCCTCTGGAACTACTTATTCCTTTGTCAGTGGTGGGTGGGTGGGATTGCTAAGACCTGCTGACATTGCAGATTAGATTCGAGGAAAGTTCCCACTCGGGCACCTCAGACTACTTGTGGAATATGATCTGGCCAACATGTCTCCTGCTGGCTATAACTGTAAGCTCTGCCTCTCATTAACCTCGGTAGTGCATTCTGCCCAACCATGTATTAATGATTCGTTTTCGCTAGGATGACCACCAGGTTGATTCTCTAGTTAATGCAGGTGCCCTGGGCCCCTGCTATCCAGGGATGCACGCTCCTCTCTCATCCTTTTTTAATTACCTCTAATGAGTGCTTGAGGTGTCTATTGAGGTAAGCCATCCCACCTGGCCCACGGGTTGTTGGGAGACATATCATCTCCCTTCACCCATATCCAGGCACCTCTTATTTTGTTCCATGTATGCAGATGCTGTTGTTCTTATGGCGGACTCAGGGGTGGAACTGCAAGCTATGATGTGGTACAGGCTTATTTGTTGAGGTGTAAGATGAAGTTTAATAGAAAGAAGAGTAAGGTCATGGTAGTAGAGAAGAAGGAAGCTGGAGGATTGGTGAGGAGATATTGGAAGAGGTCAAAGAATTCAAGTACTTGGAAGTATGGTTTGATAGGAAGCTTAATGGGTAACGTTCAGTTAGAGGAGATGACAAAGAAGGCAGAAGAGTGGGTTGGGAAGGTGACATGGATGAGTAGAGTGAATGGGCAGGTGGAAGTAGACAGAGAGAATGGTGTTGGAGCTTCTAGTGAGACCTAGTATGGAGTATACAGCCGAGTGTGGTCAGGAGGACATAGTGCTTGCAAGAAGTTGGTGTCAGCACAGATGAGAATGTGTAGGAGATTGTTGGGGGCAAGTAATCAGTAGCAGGAGTGGCAATACAGGGAGATATGTGGTGGAGGAAGCTAAAGAAGAGGAGGAAAAAGATGAATGTTTTGTTTGGTAGAGATTAGACACGTTTGAACAAGAGCAGATTGGTAAAAATAGTTGTAAATAAACTAAGAGAGGGTGGAGGAATCAGATGGTGGGAAGAATATGAGCTCTTAAGGAGAAAATACAAGCTAAACAACGAGGTTGGGTCAGTACATAAGTGGAAGGGGAAAATGAAAGTGAGAAATGTGAAGGACTGGAGTAAATGGCAAGAGTATGCTGAAGTTCTATAAATTGGCAAAGAATGGTGCAGGGGTTGGAGAGGTATGTGAGGTCCCTGCATGGTTAGAAAGGTGTGCAGTTGCAATTTAGACTGAGAACTGCATCAGCTGAGTTGGAGGATAAGAAGAGATGTGGGATAGTTAGGGATGAGAAGTGTATTGTGTGTGATAGTGGAGCTGGGGAAGATGTGGGACATTTCTTGGTACTGTGTGAGGAATTCAAGAGGGGTCGGTTGGTACTGGTGGATAAGGTACGAAGAATTCTAGGAGCTGGACAGTGGCTGGATGAATATACGGCTTGTATCTGCCATTACATTATCTCTGATATTATTTTATATTGAATTTGCAAGTGATCGATCTATCAGCTTATGGTTCTGCAGCTCTTTCTAAACAAAAGAACACCACCAATTTTACCTACATTACCTAGATCGAGGGGTTAAGGATGGAAAGGCAGTATTGCTGTTTTGGAACAGTGTGGAGAGAGCAGTAATGGAGGAGGTGGGCGAGTGTATTATGTATTGGATAGGGAAGTAGCGGGACACTATAACTATTAGTATTATATTAATTAAGTACTGTTGATAAAATAGATTGTGGTGTTAGTTACTGTTACATAGTCTCACACTGTAATATATGTGGTGGCCTGTTAAGGCTCAGCAATATCAAGATTAAATCATCATAATAATAATATACATCATCCTATCCATGTCAGAAGAGGAATGGTGAACAGCTTGTAAGATAGAGCCTGGAGAGTAGTGCTGAGAAGACAAGGCTGCTCAGAGAATGTGCCCATTATAAGCATCCTCTAGATATTCCCACGCTGCTTTCAGTTGTCGCAGAATACCAAGTGGTGATGGGCCACCAAGACTAACTCCTGCGTCTGGCTGCTTTTTTCTTGAAGTCTCATACTATGTACATGTACTTGGAGCGCAGTGGCTGAGACACCACCCCCCCCCCTCCCCCCCCCCCAAATGGGGGGGGGGGGCTCAATCATTATTATTATTGCCAAAAAATGAATCACAACAATTCACACAACAAAAAACAATGTATCACAACCAAAATTCCAGTTAATAGTTTCCAAAATACCTAGTTCTATCGTGTCTCTGTACAAATTTATTTGCTACTGATATTAAATTAAGGTCATCTCTATACTCTGCGCATATGTAATACATGTAATAAACAATTGTGGGGTGACTGTTGCATTTTTAATGTGTTTTTTCTTGTGGTTACAACTTTAGATTCTGCAAACTTCATGGTATGGACTTGATATATAGCTCAAAAGATAGGTCTCTCTGTGTGCTCTCTTTTGATACTAAAATATATTTCATAGGTATAACTATAGGCAAGTTACTAGACCTAAAGTGGAGGGACCTCAACACTTTTGGGGGGCATGAGGCACAATTTGTTTAATTTTTTTAACCTGTACCGAGTGGCTAGAGGAAGCTCTAGCGCATACAATGAGCGTTTTGAATAGGCGTTAAAAATTTATCACCTGGTCAAGCACGCGGGTGGAAAATTGAAGGCGCTGACAAACCACTCGTACCATTTTCAATTTTTTGGCACTTCGCAACTCTGAGTGGTTTTGGCCGGCGATTTGGGGGTGCAGGTTTTTGAGGTCCCTCCGCTTTAGGGTCTAGTAACTTGCCTATAGTTATACCTATGATACATATTTTAGTATCATAATAGAGCACACAGAGAGACCTATCTTTTGAGCTATATATCAAGTCCATACCATGAAGTTTGCAGAATCTACTGAGCTCTAAAGTTGTAACCACAGGTAAAAATAAAAAAATTAAAAAATGCAACTGTCAACCCTTTTAAGCGGCATTCAGTCATTGAAGATCATAGGTAAGTGTAAAACCGTTTCAAAGCAGAAAATGATCTCTCAGAAGTAATGGGCAGAATGAAGCACAATCGAATTAACTGGTCTGCTGGTAATATCCCTTTAAATATCTCATTGCTATTCATGACTTCACAGATTGAAGTGACATTCTTTACAGAAGCTGTTCCTTTAAAAAAAAAAATTACGTAAAGCAGAGGCAGTTGTCTGCTTAAATCTGATACATTTACATCCTTCCCAAAACAACACTCTTTAAACATTTCCAAATTGCTCTGAAAGTCGCTGTTTTTATCAACGTGTGCTCTATAGAGAGTACCTCCAGAATATGTTGCTTCTCAAACCATCTTTCTAACTCACCAGAGAGAGCTCACATGCCTCATAGTAAAGGCTATGATAATACACTTTTACAGTGGAATGCATGTGTGCTGAACTTTCATTCTCATATCTTGCAGGTCGTCTTTGTCTGGGTAACTCAGGCTCACCAATGTTAAGCTCCTCAGCAATGGTAACAGTTTTGTCATATAAACGGTTTAATTCTTCTTCTGATCGTACCCGTTTGAAGTACTTCTTTGCTGAGTGAACTGCAGATAAAGCATCTTGCATCGATATGTTTTAACTTTGTAATGTTAATGATAAAGTTTCAGCTGCACCATAGTGATGATAGCCCAGTCTGAGTCTAAATAATGTATTAAACTTTTCTAGAGAGCTAAGCAGGCCATAAGCTTTCGTTCCATATTCATCAAGAGTCATTTCAGGGATTTCATCTAGTGATTCTAGAAGAAGACTTTAAGTATAGCTTCAATAGCTCCAGTTCGAGCTGTCCACCTTGTGGGACGTAGGGTTTTTACAGCTCGTTTGTCCTGGTCTTTTGGTAAGAACAAATAAAGTCTTTTAGGAGAGAAACAAATTAGTTTAGTGATGATTTCTCTTACAGTTTCTATGACATCACGCAGACACTAATATTTTACTAGCTCCATGAAGACACAAATTGAGGGAGTGAGCAAAGCAATGTACAGGAATGGCTGCTTTATTTTCATTAAGGAATCTTGCTGCCACTCCTGTTCTTCTCCCTTGCATATCTGTGAATACATGCGTTTCTAGTCCTGCTCCAGGTGGCATTATTGCTACTCCATTCCACTTAGCTAGGAATGTGTGCCACTACATCAGATCAGACCGAATCCCTGTGTTTAGCTGGATGTGGTGTTGCTGTCTACTGGGTCTATTCATCAGCTCCAAAACTCTGCAAATGTTCTACCAGGTGACGGGTCATCTATGCACTTGGTCTTCTGTGGAGGAAGTGATGACACTATTTCATCGTAACTCCTTCAGTAACCATCTCCTGAGGCAATGTATCCCTGAGGTGCAGTGCAATATCGATATCTGCCCCAAGGTGTAGTGCAATGGTGGTATTCGGGGTGCAGTAGAACACTGTGATAGCCATTCCAAGCATCAAATACTGTTTTCTTCTTTCCATGTGAGGGACCGATCTGGCTTGATGGAAGGGAGATTGAGTGTGGTGGGTTTCCGTAGTAGTTGCATGACTATTGAGTGAGAAGTCAATTGTCCTTCTAGGTTTCCGATTTTTCTTGGCGCAAATGACCATTCTATGGCACCAGGTAACAGGTTCACCTATAGAGACGGGTTCTAGGACTCCCAGCCCGACATCTCTGTCCAATCTTTCTTTGACATCATCTTGCCAATGTATGGGGACTGGTATTGGTGTGTGGTGGGCAGTTGGTGTTGTCGATGTTGAAGGAACTGGAGCCGTAATAATCCAGTAGATATTTCTTGAGCTTGGTTACAATCCCTTCAGTGGTGGGTACGGGAGGCCTATAGGCAAGGGGTGGTAGTTTGGTTCGTCTTGGGCAATCGCAGTCTGGAGTGGTCGTATCCTGGGAGGAATCGATATAGTTGATGTCTGGTGACATGGGATAGTTTGCTTGAGCAGGCACCTCACCCATGATGGGGAATTTGTCTGATATGATGCCTAAGTCCATGCATGCTTCCCTACTGAGGAACGACTTGTCTATGCTGTTGGTGATGTAGGTGATCTGCCGAGTCATTCTCACAGACTGGTCCTTCCCAGATAATCTGAGGATTCGGCTCCTGGGATTAGAATATCTCTATTGTCAGCTGTGTGCATCTTCATGTTGACTGGGATAAGATCTCTGCTAGATTGCCCTAACCTTTTTGATGATCTTGAATCCTGCTAGGCAGCTCTGACATCCCGTTTCTGCCATGGCACTAACAAAGGCAGTTTTTGGAGGGTTAGATAGGTGGTATTCAAAGTGCTCATAGTCTTCCCTCTGCATTCCCATGGATAATCTGACAAATGGCTGGGGATTTGGATAGCACTTGGACCATTTGTTTGAGGGTCGATCATATATATGATGGTCTAAGGGTAACGTGTGCCGCATCCCAGTGTAGTCAACTCACACCGATTGTCAAATATGGCACTCTCCTGTCCACTGGCCCTGCTTGATTTGGTCTTGGCTTTGTCTCTGCAAACATTTTCGAAGTGATCGTCTCTATTACAATGGTTACTAACCATTCCATATGCTGGGCACTCTTTGTGTCTTATCCGGGTGGGGCATTTTTACCATGGCCCCTCTTCCCGCAGTATGAGCAGGAATCTTGATCCCTTGTCCATGGCCCCTTCGCAGCATCTCTCCTCTGATGCTTGTATGTGCTGCCAGTCAAAGCATCAGTCACATGTGGTAGGAGCAAGCATGTGGCTGATTTTTCCCCAGCTTCCTTAGCTTTACAAATCTGAGTACCTGTTCAATGGTCATGTTTTGATTTTCATCGTTCAGCAGATCAAGCTGTATCTCTGAGTCTTCCAGTCCCTGACATAGCACATCTCGTAATAATACAAATACATATGTATGTGTGTCCACTATTAGTGTAGGAATACAAATACATAATTATGTATGCATTATGTGTGTCTACTATTAGTGTAGGAATACAAATACATATGTATGCATTATGAATATGGCTTCGATATAGTCTACATTGGCTGTATAGTTAGCACATTGTTGTGCAAACTACACACTTGCATATCTCCGAAGCCTGGCTCCATAGGCACGGATTGGATCATCTCTGTCCTGCTTATGTTATGCAATGTCACTCTGGCCACCATGGTATTTTCCTCTCTGACTGCCAAGCTTCTCATGGCTGCAAACACCTCAACCTCCATTTTTCCTGTGGGAGTTCCCCCTGCATTTCGAGTCAAGTCTTTTCGCAGTTGGTCATCTCAGCAATCAAGAAACTGGATTATCTTGTCAGTACCTGACAGTCTCGTCGCCTCCACATAATCGCTCCACATAGATCTGAAGTATTGCCAGTCTTCCGTCATTCCAGCAGATGATATGCTCGGGCGCTTCACCTTCTTGGCTCTTGCCGCAGGTGCGGTGGCATGGGATGAACCATGGACTGCTGCATGGGCTGTAATGAGGGCTGCAGCCAGTACTGGTTCCACATTCGATGTCTCAATGTCTGGTTATCGCAACCTTCAACTGGGCACTGAATGGTGGGCATTTCCAAACCATGCGGTGGTGCTCCTTAATTGGATTGGCTTCTTTACTGCTCCGACTTCTCTGTCTTCTCTTCCGATAGCAAATCCTTAGCGAGTCGACGTCATAGAGAATAAGGGGATGCCCCTATTTTTCTCGACGAAATCACTGACGTGCATGGTAAGGATCATTCATTTAATAAGCAAGAGTGTTAGATATTCTCTAATTGTCACATGCGGTCAATTAGCACATGAGTAGAAATGCCATCTGCTTAATGTCCAGCTGTAAAACTTAGTATATAGTGTGGTCTTTTTATGGTCAGATAATAATTAATATATGGGTGTGTCTCCCAGGCTACAAGGCATTCTCGGCTACACCTTGTTGTCTCTATACCGTATATCCCTGTACTCCTGAAACACTCTCACACAGGCTAGAACTAGCTCCAACCTATCTGGAATCTGGCTCTAAATGCCACTAATACATTTATTAGTAGATGCTTGAGCCCATACTCAGTTGCATACTAACTGCCTACAATTCTAAACCACAGATAACAACTGCCTAGAAGTTACAGTTGCAGTTACATACTAACTGCCTACAGTTCTAAAGAGATACTTTGGCCCAACTGCCTACAGTTCTAAAGAGAGGCTTTGGCCCAAGTTACATACTAACTGCCTACAGTTCTAAAGAGAGGCTTTGGCCCATACTACAGTTAGACATTACATACTAACTGCCTACAGTTCTAAAGAGAGGCTTTGGCCCATACTACAGTTAGACATTACATACTAACTGCCTACAGTTCTAAAGAGAGGCTTTGGCCCATACTACAGCTAGAAGTTACATACTAACTTCCTACAGTTCTAAAGAGAGGCTTTGGCTCATACTACAGCTAGAAGTTACATACTAACTTCCTACAGTTCTAAAGAGAGGCTTTGGCCCATACTACAGTTAGACATTACATACTAACTGCCTACAGTTCTAAAGAGAGGCTTTGGCCCAAGTTACATACTAACTGCCTACAGTTCTAAAGAGAGGCTTTGGCCCATACTACAGCTAGAAGTTACATACTAACTGCCTACAGTTCTTCTAAAGAGAGGCTTTGGCCCATACTACAACTAGAAGTTACATACTAACTGCCTACAGTTCTAAAGAGAGGCTTTGGCCCATACTACAGTTAGACATTACATACTAACTGCCTACAGTTCTAAAGAGAGGCTTTGGCCCATACTACAGTTAGACATTACATACTAACTGCCTACAGTTCTAAAGAGAGGCTTTGGCCCATACTACAGCTAGAAGTTACATACTAACTTCCTACAGTTCTAAAGAGAGGCTTTGGCTCATACTACAGCTAGAAGTTACATACTAACTTCCTACAGTTCTAAAGAGAGGCTTTGGCCCATACTACAGTTAGACATTACATACTAACTGCCTACAGTTCTAAAGAGAGGCTTTGGCCCAAGTTACATACTAACTGCCTACAGTTCTAAAGAGAGGCTTTGGCCCATACTACAGCTAGAAGTTACATACTAACTGCCTACAGTTCTTCTAAAGAGAGGCTTTGGCCCATACTACAACTAGAAGTTACATACTAACTGCCTACAGTTCTAAAGAGAGGCTTTGGCCCATACTACAGCTAGAAGTTACATACTAACTGCCTACAGTTCTAAAGAGAGGCTTTGGGCCATACTACAGCTAGAAGTTACATACTAACTGCCTACAGTTCTAAAGAGAGGCTTTGGCCCATACTACAGTTAGACATTACATACTAACTTCCTACAGTTCTAAAGAGAGGCTTTGGCCCATACTACAGTTAGACATTACATACTAACTTCCTACAGTTCTAAAGAGAGGCTTTGGCCCATACTACAGCTAGAAGTTACATACTAACTGCCTACAGTTCTAAAGAGAGGCTTTGGGCCATACTACAGCTAGAAGTTACATACTAACTTCCTACAGTTCTAAAGAGAGGCTTTGGCTCATACTACAGTTAGACATTACATACTAACTTCCTACAGTTCTAAAGAGAGGCTTTGGCCCATACTACAGCTAGAAGTTACATACTAACTTCCTACAGTTCTAAAGAGAGGCTTTGGCCCATACTACAGCTAGAAGTTACATACTAACTTCCTACAGTTCTAAAGAGAGGCTTTGGCTCATACTACAGTTAGACATTACATACTAACTTCCTACAGTTCTAAAGAGAGGCTTTGGCCCATACTACAGCTAGAAGTTACATACTAACTGCCTACAGTTCTAAAGAGAGGCTTTGGCTCATACTACAGTTAGACATTACATACTAACTTCCTACAGTTCTAAAGAGAGGCTTTGGCCCATACTACAGCTAGAAGTTACATACTAACTTCCTACAGTTCTAAAGAGAGGCTTTGGCCCATACTACAGCTAGAAGTTACATACTAACTTCCTACAGTTCTAAAGAGAGGCTTTGGCTCATACTACAGTTAGACATTACATACTAACTTCCTACAGTTCTAAAGAGAGGCTTTGGCCCATACTACAGCTAGAAGTTACATACTAACTGCCTACAGTTCTAAAGAGAGGCTTTGGGCCATACTACAGCTAGAAGTTACATACTAACTGCCTACAGTTCTAAAGAGAGGCTTTGGCCCATACTACAGCTTGCAGCTTCCTATCATGTAGCGCAACGAATAGCAAAGGCAATGAAACCTCATGGCAATGCCGAGAAGCTGATTAAACCTTGTCCTTAGACATGGTTGAACATGATTGTGTATGGGAAGGAAGCAAAACAGAAGATTTAAGACATTCCTCTATCTAATGACACAAATCGATGTATTATTGAAATGTCTCAAGATATTTGTCAATAAGTTATTGAACTGATCAAATCTAGCCCAGAAAAAATTTCTTTGCAACTTGATGAATCCTGTGATGTTGCAAATTTGTCACAACTTCTTGTTTTTGTCCGTTACATATGTGGAAAAGAATTGAAGAATGAATTTCTCTTCTGTGAACATCTCCAACAAACCACAAAGGCTACTGATATAATGCAGAAAACACAGGACTTCTTTGAAAGGAACAATCTCACATGGAACATTGTTGGTTCAATCTGTACTGTTGTAGCCGAGTGAGATCAGGCTTCACTGCACTTGTGAAGCAAAAAGCACCCAATGTACTAATAACACATTGTGTTCTTCACAGACATGCATTGGCTGCAAAAATGCTTCCTGAAAATCTGAAAATGGTTTGCAGAAAGTTGTCAAGGCTGGTAATTTCATTCGTGCCCGAGCACTGAATCACCGTTTTTTTGTGATGAGATGGGTTCTGAGCATTCAACTCTTTTGCTTCATACTGAGGTGAGCTGGCTTTCATGTGGACTTATTCTTAATCATGTGTTTGAGCTCTGTACTGAGGTAGAGATTTTTCTTCGTGACCTGGATTCAAAGCTGTGTGAAAACTTTGCTGATCCCAAGTTCATCGCCTGTTTAGGGTACCTCTCAGATATATTTACCCATCTTAACCAAATCAACACAAACAACTCCAGGGAACATCAGTAACCATTGTTGAAGCAAGTGAAAAGATGACAGCATTGCAGACAAAGCTGGACTTATGGGCATGAAGAGTTCTTCAAAGTAACTTGGCAAATTTTCCAAACTTGGACGAGGTCATTAGTGAAATACCTAGTTTGTTTGTTAAATGAGATAAATGAAGACATCACAGATCATTTGAAAATCTTGAAGGAAAACTTCACTGGCTACTTTTCAAAAGACATGATTCCTACAGAGAGATGGATAATAAGACCTTTTACCACTGAAGTCAGAAATGAAAGATGACGACCCAGTAAAAGTTGAGCTGGTTGATGTTCTGATCTTAGAGAAGAATTTAAAAAGGTTGGTGTTGATTTTTGGATAAAACTCACAGATTCATTCCCCAACTTCTTACTCAGCGTGCCTTCCAAGTGCTTCTTCCTTTTGTCACTACATACTTATGTGAATCAGGGTTCTCAACTTTAGTAGCAATGAAGACAAAGGCCAGGAATCGCGTGAAAATCGATGACGATATGAGAGTAGCGTTGTCATCAACAGCTCCTCGAATAAATAAACTGTTTGGACTCAATGAATCAGCAGTGTTCCCACTGATAATGCTTCTGGTGTTTCTGTTTGATTTTTTTTTAGTGATACGAATGGATATATAATTTCTTTCTTTATCAAAGTATATTACTAAAAACCTAGACAATAAATCTGTTTTCTTATCTTCTTACTTTTCTGTGCCTTTATGATGGCTATGCATTTTTTGTATTGGAGTAAGGGGGTAAATGTCGAAATACATCAGACTGAGGGATAAATGATGGAGGAATGGTTGAGAATCCCTGTTCTAGACAGTGTATGCCACTGGTAAAGTCAAGTCATAGCGTTTCAAGATGTCACAGAAGAAACTTGGAAGTTATTTTAAATTAGCCCCAATCTCAATCTCCTAACTTGGAATCTCAGGGAGACAAAGGTACAGTTGAACACAGCCAGCTAATTCTTTTGATAACAATCTGTCAAAATCTAGGTGCCACGCTGATAGTGTTTCATGGTGCTTCTCAATCTGAATGTCAAGATGACAGAGGTATTCTACTAGGACTAGGGCTATGAATACACACAGCTTGCTAAATATTTTAATAAAATCAAATCTAGGTGGCACTTGTGATTCTGGTACTGAAGGATGTAATGGTTGAACCAGGCCCACATGACTGTCAGTGTCTATGTTGTATTGACTTGACCACTCTTAATCAACCATCTGATATTACAGAGTCAGTAACCTTCTACACTGATAAGAAAAGCGGCCATAAAAAATCAGCGAATACAACCATGTTGGTTTAAACTGTACCCCTGGATCACAGTTTGTACATCCAAACACAGAGTTTTCTGTCGTAATGCCAATTATCAAGGTTTAGACCTTTCCTAACTACCAAAAATCAGCATTTATCACTGAAGGGTTTGCAAATTGGAAAAAAGCCCTTCAAAAGTTTAGGGAGCATGAGAGCAGCTGCATGCACAGATAAGCTGTGCTAAAATTGGCTGCTTCCAATACTCGGACCCTAGGAGTTGGTGCAAAGTTAGCTACTCAGCATGCTACCAACCAAAAGCATCACAGATTTATGTTGATGAAACTTCTTACTAGCATTCAATATCTAGTATGACAGGGGCTTCCTCTTCGAGGGCACAAAGAAGATAATGACAATTTTGAAGGTAATTTATACCAACTTTTGCTGCTCTTAACTAAAGATTGTGAGTGAAAACATGGATTCAAAAATGGGAGTACATTTCTCCTGATATAATTAATGAACTTATAAATATTATGGGCCAAAATGTTTTGAGAACAATACTGGCAGAAATTAAGACTGCTTTGTGGTTTGTTATTATAGCTGATGAGGCTACCGATGTTTCACATCATGAACAGATGTCTCTCTCAATTCGATGGGTGGATGATATTCATCACATCCATGAAGACAGGGTCTAAACTAGATACGTGCCAGCTAGTGCAGTGTCTAAACTATATAGTGCTAGTCAGTGCAGTGTCTAAACTAGATAGCTGCTAGTCAGTGCAGTGTCTAAACTAGATAGCTGCTAGCAAGTGCAGTGTCTAAATTAAACTAGATACATGCTAGTCAGTGCAGTGTCTAAACTAGATACATGCCAGCTAGTGCAGTGTCTAAACTAGATACATGCTAGCCAGTGCAGTGTCTAAACTAGATGCATGCTAGTCAGTGCAGTGTATAAACTAGATACATGCTAGCTAGTGCAGTGTCTAAACTAGATACATGCTAGTCAGTGCAGTGTCTAAACTAGATACATGCTAGTCAGTGCAGTGTATAAACTAGATACATGCTAGTCAATGCAGTGTCTAAACTAGATACATGCTAGTCAGTGCAGTGCCTAAACTAGATACATGCTAGCCAGTGCAGTGTATAAACTAGATACATGCTAGCCAGTGCAGTGTATAAACTAGATACATGCTAGCTAGTGCAGTGTCTAAACTAGATACATGCTAGTCAATGCAGTGTCTAAACTAGATACATGCTAGCTAGTGCAGTGTCTAAACTAGACACATGCTAGTCAGTGCAGTGTATAAACTAGATACATGCTAGCTAGTGCAGTGTATAAACTAGATACATGCTAGTCAGTTCAGTGTGTAAACTAGATACATGCTAGTCAGTGCAGTGTATAAACTAGATACATGCTAGCTAGTGCAGTGTCTAAACTAGATACATGCTAGTCAATGCAGTGTCTAAACTAGATACATGCTAGTCAGTGCAGTGTCTAAACTAGATAGCTGCTAGCAAGTGTCTAAACTAAACTAGATACATGCTAGTCAGTGCAGTGTCTAAACTAGATGCATGCTAGTCAGTGCAGTGTCTAAACTAGATAGCTGCTAGCAAGTGTCTAAACTAAACTAGATACATGCTAGCCAGTGCAGTGTCTAAACTAGATGCATGCTAGTCCGTGCAGTGTATAAACTAGATACATGCTAGCTAGTGCAGTGTATAAACTAGATGCATGCTAGTCAGTGCAGTGTCTAAAATAGATACATGCTAGCTAGTGCAGTGTCTAAACTAGATACATGCTAGTCAGTGCAGTGTATAAACTAGATACATGCTAGCTAGTGCAGTGTCTAAACTAGATACATGCTAGTCAGTGCAGTGTCTAAACTAGATACATGCTAGTCAGTGCAGTGCCTAAACTAGATACATGCTAGCCAGTGCAGTGTCTAAACTAGAAACATGCTAGTCAGTACAGCGTTTAAACTAGATACGTGGTAGTCAGTGCAGTGTCTAAACTAGATGAATGCTAGCCAGTGCAGTGTCTAAACTAGATACATGCTAGTCAGTGCAGTGTCTAAACTAGATACGTGGTAGTCAGTGCAGTGTCTAAACTAGATGCATGCTAGCCAGAGCAGTGTCTACATGATAGCCAGTGCAGTGTCTGAGTTTCACAGGCTGGCAGCCTATTTAAAGGAGCCAGCCCAAGAAGCCCAGTCAGAGTCAGCTCAAGTTGACAGCAAAGTCTTCTTTTACTATCTACCTCTACCTTATCTCCCCGAGATTAACCACCTTGACCCGGCTACTCTAGCAGATCACGACAACAAAGTACATGAGCTATATCGATTGCATCATCGATGGGAAGTTTTATCTGAGGAAAAAACTAGAAAGCTTGAAAAAATCAATCTATATTTTACCTCTCTTGCATACAATAGTAATGTTCTGCAGCACAGGGGAAGCTCAATATCCCCCCCCCCCATGATATTGTGGCGTGCAACTAATGCTTGAAGTTTACCCCAAACTAATTGTTAACCTGCCCAAACTAACTGTTGACCTTCCCAAGGCAACTGTTTACCTGCCCAAAAGCAGTTGTTAATCTGCCCAAAGCAACTGTTTAACCTCCAACTCATTTTACTTCTCATTCACGAGCATATTTATCTCATAAAAAGTCTGTGGAGGAAATAATCTAATGAGCTAGAGTTACAAGACTCCTTGTCACTCTCCAAAATGTCCAGTATTTTTTATTTTATTAAAAATACAATGAAATATAACTACTTTACACACTAATTAATTAATGAGTTCTCGAGTCTACAAATGGCCATTGACCGTATGGATCTACAGACTAACTTACAAGAAATTGCATTGCCCCGGATTTTACATCACTGCATGAAGAAAGAAAGAGATACTTTGGATTGAATTTGTGTGTGTATATTTGTGGATATGGTTAAAAGTTGTGGCTTTAAAAATTGCCCTGTATTCAGCACATTTATGCGTGCATCCCTTGCACCCTCCCTCCCCCCCTCCCTCAACCTGTAACTGCTGGAGTCACCTGTGAAGCATTACAAGACTCCAAATGTTCCAAGCTAACCTGCTGCTCTTCTGGGGATGAGAAATGAGTCTCTTGGAACATTTCGAGTCTTAAAGCTACAGAACGTTACAAAACATTTTATGAACAGATCTACTGCATTCAACTTATGAGAATGGTAACAGATAGAAATGAAACATGGATCCATGAAGCTGAATGTTTTACAGGATTTTTTCATGTTTTCCCCCTAGTCCTATATACCCGGTTTAATTGGAGATGTCCCGGGAAGGGAGCTGAGGGAGCAGGCATAATTTATTTAAGACTATATAAAAACTGCTGAGGTGAATTATTGCTGAGGTGAATTATAACTGGGCTGATAAAATATGTTTTGCAGGGGAGAGAGCAGTAGAGGTATCAAAGCAATGTAGGGAGTCTGGTGGTTAACTTTGACATGCCAATGTACGCTGTATAAATATTGGTGGAAAACGAGACACGAACATGCACACAGATAATATATGGCAATGTATAGACATCACTAACTCAAGCCAACATTATATTATAATACAACACAGTAAACAATAACTACAAAGCAAAAGCGAAAATGTATTACATACTAGTTAGACACTCTCTGTTGAACTCCATCTGGTTTCTCCATCGAAGTTCACTTTCCATGCAAGCAATGACCACATGGTCCCTCTTCATAAGGTACTTGTTATGAAAGAGTGGACCCCTATCCTTACCACCATTACCTCCACCATAATGATCACCTTCAGAGTGTGCTTTAGGTACATGTACGTGGGGATCAGTACATTTACTTTTAATACCAGGTTTGTAAGATAAACGGTGCAAGTCTCCAGTTCCTACTATGCAGATGTTGTGAATTTTCCAGCCAGAGCAGACAGAGCCCTGGAAAATTTTGTTCCACCCATCTAGCCATATGCACGATGTTACTGGAAATATGATATCGTTGTGCTTGGGGTCATAGCCTCCAGGAACACCTGGTTTCATGAAGAGCATAGCATATATGTTTTCTTCAGGAATGCGAATGTCCTTCATAAATTCTCTCATTGTGATGGCAGCGAACTTTTGTACACTTTGAGGTTGTATGGAATAGGATCTAAAGGAATGTCCTTAAATGTTACCCACCCTGTCACTTTGTTCAGAACCACTTTGCGTTTGTATTTGAATTCATCCATTCCATCGTGGCCTACTATTTCAATAGATGATGTTCCATTCAGTGGTTCTAAAAGAGATACAATTTCAGCATTTGTCCGTAGAGGAAGTTCTTTGCCACAAAGCGTGATGACATATTTCCAAGGGTAGTTTTACCTTGCTAAAATCAAGTCAGAGAAACAATTAGCATATGCTTCTTCTAAGGTATACCATCCCCAGTACACATTTTCGATCTTTCGAGGAATGATGATGTTATCCATGCAAGAGGCTATGTTGAAAAAGATTTTCTTTGTAGCTATGTCAGATTTCAGGTCATAGTGCAGACAATACATGTTGTGTGACCGATAGATAACTCTCAAAAGACGGAATATTTGGTGCGGGTATTTGTCCAGGTTTATTGCATATGCAATTGGAAAGTTCCTCTCTTTCGTGGACACATAATAATTGTTGTGGAGTTCAGCCTGCACCCATGCACAGTCTGATGTGTTGCGAAGAAAACCTGTCACTTTTTCATTTGTTCGGGCATTCTCTCGTTTTATCCACTTATCATCGTCTTCAGTAAGCAAGTTTCCTCTGAATAGCTCGTCACATATCTTCTTTATAGAAGGATCATGCTTCACAAAGATTCCTTTATCCTCTGAATTGCAGTGGTCGATTTTTAAAGCCTCAGTTCTTTGGGGAAG
The DNA here is from genome assembly GCA_028752905.1 of Cladorhizidae sp. MBARI D1340-BT2. Lineage (NCBI taxonomy): Eukaryota > Metazoa > Porifera > Demospongiae > Poecilosclerida > Cladorhizidae > Cladorhizidae sp. MBARI D1340-BT2. The sequence continues at coordinate 2,795,242 of JAQNBH010000003.1, read as the reverse complement.
CGTTTTCAGTGCATTTGGCAGTAGTTTATATATTTCCCTTCCACGTTGTCTTTCAGAATAGCCTCCGCTGCTGCCTCCGCTGCTGCACGCGTTGAAATATAAGAGGGTTGTAGCGAATTGATTGTCCAAATACTGGTTCAAGTCTTCCGTCTGTCCGGAATCTAGGATGAATCGAATACAACATAGTCCTACTAAAATGATTAAAAAAACACGGATAGCTTTTTTTATTTTATTGACACCCATCTTCCTACAACTCAGCAGCTAGCTCGCCTCCAACGGGCGAGTTCCTAGGAATCTAGTCACGCGAGTACATAAAAATATAATGTACAAGTTCCAATTTAAAAAAAATTTTTTTTTTTTTTTACAAATTAAAAATCATTAGTATATAACAGCAACAACAGAACCAACAACAACAGAAATAGTCCATATTCAGGCCTGCCCGTCCACCCTAGGAGATATGGTTAGAAGACGACGCAACCACATGACTGCGTTACCTCTCCAAAGGCAGATGGCCAAACGTTGGAAGAGGTGGCGTGTGTACACTCCGCTGGAGGTATCCCAAGTCAGATTAAAGTATTTAGTACTGTCTTCTGGAAATATCCTGTGGGCTGGAGCGACAATCACTATAAGTAAAAGAGTGTATTACTCAGGTCTATTTTAAAGCAGATGAAGTTAAACATGTATAATAGAGTCTTGGTTGCAATGCAGATAAGCTTGGAGGAAACTTGAGTATATAGAGATAAGACTTTGGACAAAGTTGCCACAAACCACTCACTTGGAACCTTCGCTGCAAGCATGTAATTACTAACCACATGATTATGACTTTGTTTTATGTCTTGATATTTGATACTCAAAAAATATACTTTGCTGTCTCATTTATGCCGACTCTACAGATACTGTTGGAATTTTTATTAAAAATTCATGAAAATACATTCAGAGGATACACAAATAGGTACCCTGGTCATGAGTTATGATAACAAGAACAAAGGTGCAATGGAGTGTTTGAATGTGATGAGTGAATGGGTCTCTAGAGCTTCATCTATATGATTATAGAAACTCCTATATAATACGCCAATTAGTTCCTAGTTTTAGCACAGATACCATCTATATGTGCAGACCAAGATGAGAGCAGCATGCTAAAGTATTTGTAAGAATTAACTTGGTCCAGAGTTGTACCATTCAAAACAAGTTTGGAAGGCCATAATGGTTTCTTTTTCCTTGATATCATGATGGTCTTACACTTGGGTGGGTTAAAGGAAAGATTATTACAACAGGCCCAGTAGTCGATAGGGTCAATGTCCATTTGTAGACTCGAGAAGTCATGATGTCATCAGCATAGAATTCCAGCAGAGGAATAATGTCCGTTACGTCATCTGTATAGATTAAAAAGAGTAATGGACTCAATACCGAACCCTGTGGAACACCCGATAGTACAAGGACACCCCGTGAAGACACACTACCTACTGCCACATGTTGTTTCCTGTTACATAAGTAACTCCTTATCCAGGCTATTGTGAGACTGTCCAAACCACAGTTTGTCAGTTTATCCAGGAGTAGCTGATGAGGAATCGAGTCAAACTCTTTTGTTAAATCAAACAAATATGGTGCATACATCCTGACCATATTCCAATATCTTAAAGCCAATCGTGTGTAACTGACAGTAGAGCAGTAACTGTTGATTTTCCATGTTGGAAACCCCATTGCCTGTCAGATAGTGGGTGCAATACTTCCGGCTTGTCAGTGACCGATGAATATGATGCGCTCAAGATCTTGCTAACTACTGACAAAAGTGAAATGGGTTGATAATTGGAGCACTCTTGTTTGATTTGGGGGTCGGAACAACGGAGGATGTTTTCCAACATTGTGGGAAGCATCCTTGAGTAATGGATAAGTTGAAAAGTTTTGTAAGAGATGGGGTAATGCTATATGATGTATAACTTCATTTCTAAGTTTCTTATATATACTTGGACTTTGTGGTTGTCTAGTTCTCAATGCAGCTCTGAATGCCACATTTGTTTGCCTCGATGACACACGATGACAACCAAGGAACATTTTTCTTGCACACCAACTAGCATGGTAGGACTACACACAAACTAGCATGACAGTACAGGTAGAACTACCCACCAATTAGCATGTGACAGTACAGGTAAGACTACACACTAACTAACATGGCAGTACAGGTAGGACTACACACCAACTAGAATGACAGTACAGGTAGGACTACACACCAACTAGCATGACAGTCAGTACAGGTAGGACTACACACCAACTAGAATGGTAGACCAGGTACTAACATGGCACAGGTAGGGAACTACCCAACAACTAGCATGGCAGTACTGGTACTGTAGGACTACACACACCAACTAGCATGTCAGTATCGGTAGGACTACACACTAACTAGCATGGCAGTACAGATAGGACTACCCATCAACTAGCACCAACTAGCATGCTGGTTCGGCCATACAAGTATCAGCTGTATGGTAGACATATAAGGTCTTTGTCCCATGATGACCTCATGAATCTTTGAGAATTTTTACAGTAGGTACCAACTTTGGGTGCACATAACTTGTAACTTACAATTTTAGTTGCTAAAACAAAGCACACAGATAAAGCTATTTTTATTTGAACCCCTCCCTCCCTATCTGTCGGAGCCTTTGCCTCATGATGAAGAACAACTCACAGTGAGCGAGTTGTCTGAGCTGAACGAACACTACCTTCATGCACAATCACAGCCTTTAACAAAATGCTGTGTGTATGGTCTTGGCAAAGGGAGACTAATGTTTGGCAAACATAGCCCTTCAACTCTGACACTACACAACTAGCACAACATTCATAACTTTGTATCAGGTTTGTCTAGATAATGTTGCTAGCTCAGTTGTCTTGGCCATATCAATTTCCGTACTGACCTAGCCTGCTTCCTCAGGGTTTCCCTGCTGTCTCTTTGCCAGGTAAACTTCCTGTGTTGACCTAGTTGTGCGTGGCCATGACAACTTCTGTACTGATGATGTCACAAGCTAAAGTCTCTCTTGGCGTCAACTTTGTTAGGAATCTCCAGCTCTCCCTTGTATGACTTCCTATATTGAGTTGCAACTTACATACTCAGGGCTCTCCAGCTCTCCCTTGTATGACTTCCTGTATTGAGTTGCAACTTACATACTCAGGGCTCTCCAGCTCTCCCTTGTATGACTTCCTGTATTGAGTTGCAACATGTACTTGCTAGGGGCTCTCCTGCTCTCTCCTGGCATGGTGCAGATATAACTCTCTCAACCTTTGCTCCCACTGGTCTGGGCACTCCCCCTCAATCTCCACCTCCCATTCTTGGGGTAGTTCGGCTCTTTTGTGTCGTGACCTAAATTATATCAAGGAGATCTATAGGCCTCCCCTTTTTGGGGGGGGGGGGGAGAGATGTTTAGTGTACTCAAAATGATTCCTTAGTCCCTCCACTTCCACAAATGCACTGTAAAAATGTGCAAGTGCCATAAGTGAGTGATGCTCCCTTGAAGAAATGTCGGAGCTATCAAGATGAAAAACAAATAAACAAACAAACCACACAACACACATTATAACAGCATGACTACTTGCTTTGTCTTGTGTGTGCAGTGTGGTGGGTGTGGTGTGGTGGGTGGGATGGGGCAATAACCCCCCCCCCCCCCTATTTGAAACCCTGATCATGTTGAGCATGCATGCAGTGAAGCATGTGTAGTTCTGTATCCTGACAATTATTTGCATGTGTCGTTGTGTCATTAGTGCGAGCAAGCTCAAGATAACCTGTAGCCATCATAGACATCAACATTTTGAAACTCATTCAAGCACCTCTCAGAAGCTCCCAGTCAAAAACAACAAGTACAACAACAACAACAAAATGCACTGAAATATTGACGTGTACTGGTAATGACAACAACAACAAATAACAACCATCAGCAATCCAGCAATGGTGTTGCTTACTTGAGAAAGGGTATCGATAATTGCTGGATCGACGATTACCTGAGCATGTCACCCTAAATCAGATAAGAGAAAAACTTATTGTCAAACTTAAATGAAAATCCACGGGGGCTCATACAGCCACAACTACTAGTGCTATTAGCACACACACTCCAGAACCTTCATGCTGATGGCAATACGGAGAGTGGCTGTAATGGTGTACCCTTACCATACAACAGCGAATATGTCTAGCAACTGCTGTGGTTGCCTGAGGAATGTTCAGTTCTGACGTGGCCTTTCCTAAGACATCTGGGGGTTCCAGGGATTCCTTTCCGAATGTCCTCCAGCAGGGTGACTGACTATACAGTGTGGATCCCAGAACACCTGTATCTCGGGCACATAGGATGTCTCTTAAACATAGAATACTGGCAGTCCTAATCCTAGAATGTCCCTAGTCTTAGTACAGTTAACTCTAGAATACCTCTAACCTTAATCCTGGCCCTAGAATACCTCTAGATTTAGTCCTGGCCCTAGAATACCTCTAGCCTTAGCCCTAGAATACCTCTAGCCTTAGCCCTGGCCCTAGAATACTAGCCATAGCTGTGCTCTAGAATACCTATAGCCTTAGCCCTGGTCAATACTTCTAGCTTTAACCCTGGCCCTAGCCTTAGCCCTGGCCCTAGAATACTCCTAGCCTTAGCCCTGGCCCTAGAATAGTTTTAGCCTCAGCTCAAGCCCTAGAATACCAAGCCATAGCCCTGGCCCTAGAGCTACTCCAAGTCTGCTGAGGAATGCATGCAGACATGATTTTAGAAAATTTCACAGACCAGTTAGCTCCACAACAATTACTCTTCCTCCTAGGAAACTGTCCCAGTCAGATTCATCGATCATTTCACAAGCCCTCTCAAAATCAGCATCCCTACAGCTCCACATTACTCTAGGGCTAGCTCTTATGTGCCCAACTTGGTGTTTCCATGTAAGGGGTAGGTTCAGACCAAGGTGATCCGAGTTAGATAGTGGAGGAACTATGACACACTTGTAAATAGACATTTTGTCAGATATAGGACCAAATCTATCAAAGATTTTCGATGCAGATGTGTGCTGGTGTTCTAATAACTTGCAATAAGTAAAAATCTTGCTGAATACTTTGAATTCTCGAAAGATGCGAGTTAAGTCACCAATTAAATTGAAACTGGAGAACTGATGTTGATAAATTTGCTGCAATGTCCTACATAAGTTATAAATAAAGGAAACCGGTGACGAAGGATGACGATATACTGTTGAGATGCAATGTTTATCATTACTACAAGGTGACCTGACTTTTATAGCTACAAACTCAGTCATCTGTACTGTTCCACATTATTTCCCAGATTAGAGTAGCAAGAACATACATGATGATGCCACCTTCATGCCTATTTCTGTCACATCTGATTAAGCTGTAATTATCAATAGCTAACTCCGTAAGCACTTCCTCAGACAGCCATGATTCCACAATACATACAATAGATGGATGCTTATCGGCAACCTAAGCCCTCAATGTATCTAGTTTTGGCAATAAACTCCTTGCGTTAAAATAAAGAATAGTGCAGACAAATGGTTGTGCATGTGTACTTGATCTCTTGATGTAGATTTGGGTTGAATTGTAGTTGATGTAATCATGAGGATAGGTGCTGAAAAATTATGCATGTTGGAATGGGAGGCTGCAGTTGATGCATGTGGAGTGTTGATGACGTGATCATCAGGATGTACAAGTGCCGATGTATTGTGTGCATTAGAGTGGCAGACTGCAGGTGATACATACATGACGTAGTCATGGAGGTTGGTGAGAGGTTCTAGTAGGCAGGTTTACCTGGTCACTTTTAGGATCTGCAGTAGCACTGTTATCATCCAGAACAATTGTAATGCCTGAGCTTTGGAAATCAGCTTTGGAGACAGCACAGCCAGAAATGATATCATCATGATTCAAACTTTGCAAAATAGTAGGACAGCTGCTAGCTATGATATTAGCAGCATCAGCATGATTTAGGTTTAGTAAATCATTTGGTAGAACTTGCAATGTGGTTGACTCTACCAAATTGGTTGGACATAATTATTTCAAAAATAGAGTCCTTTACCTTGCCATATTTCACATTATCTACATATATGCTGTTAAAACGTATTTATAATCAGTGCCAGATTTTATGAGATCCCAGTGAACCTTTAGCAAGATTGATTCTATCATTCCCTCTCTTGGTGCTAAATCTGGTTTGTCTGAAGTTTTTGGAAACTGTGACAGATGATACCTCTTTGCTAGGACACCCGATGCATCACATGATCTGGTCATCTCCACTAGAATAGGGCATTGACACACATGCTGGTATTTACCCAGTCTAAAACAGTCACAAACAGAGTGCTCAGTTATATGTTCACTTCTTGAGCATAATTCTGATACTACTCCTTCCATATCCTCTGCCTGACGTTTGTACCTCATAGTCTTTGGAGGGCATTCCTTAATTCCATGGCACTACCAGGTTGAATTTCTGGTCATGGTCAGGGATAAGGTTAGAAGTAGGTTTAGAGGTTGATTTGGGCTTTACTACATTTGTATATGTCTTCTTAATCTCTCCAGTCGAGTTTACATCTAATGCAGCTGATTTTTGATTACCAGAGTGTTTCCCACCACCTAGTCCTTGGTTAAGTTGGTGAGTTCTAATCTCAACTTCAAAATCTCAATCTTTAGGATTGCAATTTCTAGATAATGTTTACTAAGTTGGCAGTAAGTGCATGAAAAGGGTTGAATGGAAGTAGTTAGTTGAGCAAATACCACCTCTGAGAGACCAGCACATCTCCTGTAAACCCCCAATTTGCATTTTGCATTACGATAGATTGAGTCTTGGCCTTCTTTACAATCAGTGGCATCGATGATGACATCCAGACAGATGTGGCAGGTGATGTCCAGACAGATGAGCAGGTGATGTCCAGACAGCTAGGCAGGTGACGTCCAGACAGATGGGGCAGACAGATAGGGCAGGTGATGTCCAGACAGATGGGCAGGTGACGTCCAGACAGATTGGCAGGTGACATCCAGAGAGATGGGCAGGTGACATCCAGACAGATGGGGCAGGTGAGATCCTCTATTCCTGGAGGGACTGGATTTTTTCCTGCCACGTTTATGCTGTTATTCCCTTTGCCTCTCTTTTTAGGAGGCATCTTCAAGATAACTTTCCTTTTTATGGGGAAGCAGCTCACTAATTAGACAGAGAAAAGTTAGAGAGTAACTAGATTGCAGGCTGTAGCAGTGGAAAATAAACCTGTGCAGCCGTAGTGCACCTGACCATGACCACACCCACCTTAATCCTACACCCATTTTAATGACCACATCCAATTGACATTGTGTTGAAAATATTAATTGTAATGCAGAAAAAATTATTAAAACTTAAAACTTTCCAAGTACAGAGGATCTATGACCATTCACGGATATAAAACAAGATTCTAATTTAAGATAGTCAGTTTTGTCTTTATGCACGTGAAGGAACAACAAATTGTTGAGTCGTACCTGGGTCTGGTACGTTTTAACTCTTCTCACTCCGGAAGCACTCTGCTCACTCACAGCAGCAGGAACTACTATTAATAATTTCACAAGGTGCAAACTTCTGATATGCACCTCTTTGAGCTGGTGACAATGATTTGAAGTGAACCTTGAGGGTAGGCTTCTCTTGATTAACTGAAAGATGTAGCTAGCAGTTCAAGCTTAATTAAGCTTAAGTGAGGACTGTTCAAAATCATGATGATAAAAGGCTGAACCAAATAGTCATCATTATTTGCAATTGATCTTCGACATTCTTTAAAACGGCATAAGCTGATCGATTAAACCTTTCTTTAGTGCAGCTCACACACGTCAAAACATTCAAAATACTGATGACGATAAAACTCCTTGGGGGTAGTGGGATGATAACCCAAGCCAACTGACCCTTCCTCATAGCAGGATCCTTTCATTTTATTGTAAACAGGGTTGATTTACTTCAAGTTCCTCTTGCAGTAATAATAAATTTGGCCAAAACAAATCAAATGTTCGAATTTGTTGTAGTGTATCAATGGTCAGCTGAGCAATCTGTTGACCCTCTGAAGCAGTTAAAGAAGTTTTCTGCAGAGTTTTATTAAGGTTATCAGTGTGCTTCAGTATTCAACTATTCCAAACATATAATCCAACATTTTCTTAGTGGACTGTACTTCAACCAATGATTCAAGCCCTAGTTTCAGAGTCTTGACTATTTCCCTGGCCTCATCCCAGAACTTGTGAAAAACATTCTAATTTAGCCGAACACTCTCCAGAGAACTACCTCTTATGGATCATGTGGGACAAAGGGCTCTAAATCCTGGTGAGTCAGGTGCTATTTCTGTGTTTAGTTTGTCTAAAAGAGCATCTCACCTTGGGGAATACTGTAGTAGTTTTGAAATTTCATATGTGTTGTCAAGAGTGTCACAAAGAATTTTGTTTCCCTTGATTGTGTCTCCAATAGCCAGGTTGAAGGCATGGCCATAACAATGACTAAATATGGCACATGATTCAAGAGATCTTATCTGAGATGCCGCACCATTTTTCGATCCACACATATTGGCTCCCATCATATCACTGTCCTCTGCACTCACTCATGCTCAGGTTCATCTAAAACATTGTATCCTTGAATACACCAACTGATTTTAATAGAGTCAACTACATGAAGGCCAACAAAATCTTCATGTGGTTCGAAATTTTCATCCACATGACGTAAACAAATAACAACTTGCTCCATATATGAAATATCCGTGACTTTATCTGCCATTAAAGAAAAGAATTTCGAATTTCGAATTGAAACCACAATTTCTCTTAAAATTTGGCTGGCCATTATTATTATAAGTTCATTTTGAACTTGGGGGCAGACATACTTGTCAGCCCTATGCTGAAGGGAAGTGGTAATCCTCTGATCAACTAATGCACGCAACTTCATTAGCATGTAAAATTGCCATCATCTCCATTACCATGTAAAGAAATAGCCTGTCTTGCCAAGAATTGTATGCTCTGTGCAACCTTGAGTAAATACTGACAGTTAGCATGCTTCTCTGCTGAAATGGTTGATGAAAGAATTTCACCAACATTGCCCGTCGTTTTTGGCCATTTGATCATGGCTTCAAAAGCTAGTTTGTGACCAGGGTGGCATCTTTCCAGTTAGAGTAACCCAAGTAATTTTGTACATTTCCAGATGTACTTTTCATATTGCCAGTTTTTACAGCCAAAACACGTACATGACAAAAATGCCACGATGTGGATCAACCGCCTCCCTCCCCGTGCTCCCATGGTGGATGGACAGGATTGAATTGTTTTATAGGTGTGACTTTTGGATTGATGTAATTAATTAAGTAATAAAATTTTTGTGTGTAAGTTAAAGACAAAAAACTAGAGTTAGTGAAGTAAAACTTGTTGAGAAAGAAATAGCAGCTTTTCTACAATCTTTGGCAGCATTAAGAACGCTAAAACGTCTATGGTAAGCAGTCATCAATACAATTTTCTGGATAAACAATACTTTATCTAGAAAAAAGGGGGGCATTTCCCCCCTTTGGGGTATAATTGCAGTTTAGGGGCCACAATTAGCGCCGCGTGAATTTCCGCGCACAACATTTTTAGCGGGTACGACTGCCACTGAATTATTGCTCGTTGAGAGAGGTATTAGTTGATACTGACACCATCATCAATTGGTAGCTAGGGCTAGGGCTAGACGGTAAACCATTCCCAGCATTTTGTTGACCCTGTTACAGCCCAATCCATCGAGGCATTTATCCTGGATGGATTCACCTGTGACAGGGTCAACAAAATGCTGGGAATGGTTTACGGCCTAGCCCTAGCCCTAGCCACCAATTGATGATGGTGTCAGTATCAACTAATACCTCTCTCAACAAGCGCTAAGACCAATAAGTCAGTGGCAGTCCTACCCGTTGTGCGCGGAAATTCACGCGGCGCTAATTGTGGCGGAGACAGACTTTTATCTCGTTTTGGGAATCCATCGCTGGTAACGTTCTGTTCTGCCTGACTGCAAGGTAAATTCTTAGGGGGTTGGGGTCGGCTGGTCTGGAGTCTCTAATTTCTCAGCCAGTGTAGCGTAGCTGCTTCCTTAGCATAGGTTTTGCACCGAACACGCCCCCTTAATGGAAACCACACCCAATTTACCCAATCAACTAACTTTAGTTTTTCCTAAGCGGCAGAACCAATAATTATCTTTCACCGCTCTTTTCAGAGCGCTGGTTCAACCAATGGACTTCACTACGAGACTTGGCTGTGTGTGCAAGCAATCCAAACAAGTAAGATACAGTGGGGCAGCTTCTGCTAGTAAGCCTAGCTGCCACTCATATCCTATACAGGGGTGGATGCAGGAATTTTAGATTGGGGGGGTTGATGAACTCACGGCCATAGCCAGGGGTGTTTCCATGCTGCCCGGAAATCCTTTCCCCTCTTTCCTGAATCATGATCAGATCATTAATCATTTTGCAAGAAAGCACCGTCCTGCATTTCTCTTGGCAATTATATAACAAGACATATCATCACCAACATTATTATAACAAGAAATGTAAAATTGATCATTTAAAAAAATTGTGATTGATAGTGCAAGTGCTCAGGAACCCCCCTTAATTATTCCTGGCTATGGTCCTGGCTGCCTACCTACTAACAACCTAAGGAAGATGCTGGGGTGGATCGAGGAATTTTAGAAAGGTACAGGGGGTGGGGGGTGCAGGGGAACTAGCCCATGCACACTGTACTGTGTAATGAATAAGAATATTTATCAGCTTAAAAGATCAGCTTAAAAGAACAGCAAGTAAAGATAAACAGGAAACTATTTTCAGTTAATAAATAGTGAAGCTTGAAAGAGCCTTCTCGGGTGACACTGCACAAAAGCATGGCAGATATCATCAACTGACACTCTCATTCCATAGTTTATGGCTATTACAGCAAGATCAGAAAAGTGTTGTTCAGTCAAAGTCGACCTTGTATATGTCTTTATCCTCCTGAGCAAACTGAATGATCGTTCTGCTTCAGCACTGGTGATAGGCAGAGTGCAAGCAATGACTAGTAAGCAATGAATGTTTGGGAAAGGAGTCAGAGTCACAAGAGCTAAGAGCTAGGAGAAGATTGTTGGGGATGGTAGCCTCATCTTTGTCTCGCTTATGCTCCCACAAATTGCCATCTTCTTAAGTTCACTTTTGATATTTTGAGAGACAAGGAACATGGAAGATCTTGTTCCCAGTACAGAAGGTCATCTATATGTTGTGATAGTTGAACACTCGGATTGCAGTTGAGCACTGAAGGCACAAGGCACAAAAGCATATGACTTTGTTTTCCCGCACCTTGAAATCTTTCCTCCAACTGGTTAATGAATGAATCCAGCACTGGTATAGCAACGACTCTCTTGTAATGCTCTTTTGCTGATTGACTTGGAGTGTTGCTTCGATTCCGTTGAATGCTTGTCTTTCTTGGAACACTCTCACTCACACCAATTGACTCAGCCAGTTCAAGTACCTCGCAATACCACAAGCTAAAAATGTCTTTCTGGGGGTTTTCAAGCATTCAATTGCTTCAGTAACTTTGTTATAGGCCTCATATATATCTTGATCCTGCTTCTGAAGTTTTGAAGCAAGTATTTTCACTTCATCAAGAACATTCTTGGTGATTATAAAAACAACGAGCAGCTTTCAGCCTTGTGCTTTCACTCTTGTCTCAGTATCCCAATTCCAGCTTCCATCTGATGAGCCTAAATTTGGGTAATCAGTAGGACACAAAATGGCATCTAAGAAAGTGATAAGTGGCTCATACATTTCAAAAACACTAAAGCATGTATGTCTCTCCACCCATCTTGTTTTACACATTCCTGGAAGCTTTCTTGCTTTTGAAGAAGGCAAGAATTCATTTGACTGTAAGTTCAAAAAGGTTTTGCCTCTTAGGGCTGTGAGCTAAAAAGAGGTGTGCTTCATTTATAACTAAAATCAAGTTTCGTACTTCCTGAACAAGACATGCTCTGGCAATTGACAGTGTGAGTAGCAGTGTGGTACAGAGCTAGTGGGCTGACCTCCTTGACTTTAGATTGGACTCCTGCAATGCCGGATGACATCACAGATGCTCTATCATAAGCTTGCCCTCTAATTCTACAGGGATCTAAAGAAACTGAAGGACTAGAAACTGTTTCAAGAAACTTTCTTGAAATGGATGAAGCAGTGGCTCGGTCCAATTAGACAAAGCTAATCAGGCACTCCTTGATATGAGGATCAGTGGGAGAGGACAGATCAACATACCTGAAGCACACAGAAAGAATCTCTTGATTAGAATGAGGATCTGTGGCAATGATGGTGAAAGGCAATTTTTTTTCTCGGAGCTGTTCAGTTATATGCTCTGTAAATAACCTCATTTTGAATGGTCTTGCTGGTATATATACTTCGCGTTCCTTTTAGCTGAGAGAAGGTATTTGTGTTACTGTAGGAGCTTATCTGTCTTAGCCAAAAGCTGAAGTGTGGCTACAAAATTGCCCCTGTTGACATCTTCATCTGAGAAATCCACTCTGTAGTCAGAGTGGCCTCTGAATGGTAGTGCTTGCTTTGCCAAAAACTCTACATCCAAAACTATCTGCTGGAGAACATGCCTGTTCTCTTCAGCTTGTTGGTTGCTCTGTTTCAATAGCCTTGTATCTATCCTTTCATCTGGTTGGTTAAAATTTCTGACAAAAAGGTCTACCCTCTCAGCTGCATGGCAGTGCATTTGAGTCTGATCATGGCATACAAGTACACCATCCTTGCCAAGTGCTTTTGAGTAAGGTTTCTGGTATGGGGACAAAACTAACAAACCAGAACGATTGCCAACTCCAGAAACACTGCAAGGAAATTGTACTAACCATCCAAGCTGGAAAGATACACTCCAGGTTTTTCCTAGTTTGGTAACCTGAAGATGATCAGAAGAAGAAGGTTTGGAATGATGAGAAAGATATTGCTTCTTAGCGATCATCTGGGATATTATTTGCTAATGACCTAAGCTTATCCCAGTTACCTTGAGCGGCTTCAACTATTGTCCCTAAGTCCACCTGTCCACTAGTTGACGGAACTACACTGAGTGATGTAGTCATCATATCAATTGTTGCTGAGCATAACTGAGCAACAGTAGTTGGCATTGACAAGGAAGAGCTCGATGTAGTGGTTGTGACTGTGACTGTCATTGATGGTGATTGAACAAATAAATCTATATTATCAGTTGATGCACTAGAGTTACCATCATCAGCAGTCGTTGACACAGGGATATGGGACCCAGACTCGATTCTACATTAATTAGAAGGCTATTATAAATTGAGCATTCAACTCTTAACCTTTATTGTTCATATTATACTAGCTGTATATTGTATCTTACCTTTTTTTAAAAGTGGTCAGCTGGGTGCAATCCCTGGGTGCTGGCCTCTTTCTACTTCCAGACATGGCAATATTGATGGCAGATGCAAAATGAATCCAGAATGACTACATAGCTGCTATTATCATGCACATCCACATTGCAGGAGTGTGCGTAGTTTAACCAAAGTGTCTATATCTCTATATCTAACAAGTGTCTATATCTAACAAAGTGTCTTCTATATCTAACAAAGAAACTGGAGGTGGAGCTAGTGTTTAGAACGTTATGGGGGGGTTGCAACCCCAGAAACCCCCCCCCCCTGGATCCACCCCTGCTATATAGGTTTGGCAGCAATCATTCCATATTTTACAGCTAGTATATATTTTATGCAAGCTGAAGATGATCCAGGGAAACATGCAGGACTCAACCTTTTTGTCTGTGTTCAGTAACTGGAAGGATGGAACTTGATGCTTCAACAAACATGAGAGCACAAAAGTTCATAAACAGCTACCGATTTAGTGATCACTATACCAGGTATGACTAGTGCTGTTGGAAGTATGATATCTTCTCAACATGCTTTGCAAATAGCCATGAACAGACTACCTTATCAAGGTAGCTCAGAATATTCAATTCCTTGTCTACAAGGAATAGCTTTTCGTGGTGCTGGTGATGAAATTGACAGTAACTTCATGCAATTAATGCATCTTATTAATGCATCTTCGTGCATTGGACGATCCTGCAATATCGGCCATGTTAAGTCAGAAAATTGATAAATATACCAGTCCCCAAACAAAATTATTAAAATACATATTCTTCGAGATATAGCCAGTTCTATCCAGCAAGCCAAGTATTTTGCCCTGTTGGCTGATGAAGTGTCGGATTCATCCAATAAGGAGCGATTCGTTATTTGCTTTCGGTGGATTGATGATGATTTTCAACCCCATGAAGACTTCTATGGCCTTGACCACATTGAGTCCATAAAAGCAGATGTCTTGGTTGGTAGTTTGAAGGATGCGATGTGTCGTATGAATCTTAGCATTCATAACTGTCGTGCTCAATGCTATGATGGTGCTGCAAACATATGTGGTATAAGGGGTGGGACTTCTACTCAAATTTGTGGAGAAGAGTCACGAGCTATTTTTATCCATTGCTATGGTCATGCTTTAAATTTAGCTGCTGGAGAAACCAATAAGATACTACTTTTGAAATATCTAAACTGCTTAAATACTCACCTCGGCGAGAAGGCTTGTTTAACAAGATTAAACAGAAATCAGCTGGAACAACTGGTTTTAGAAACCTGTGTCCCACTAGGTGGACAGTCAGGGCTTCCTCACTGAGCAGCATCATTTCCAATTATGATGTTGTTCAGGCAGTTTGAGAAGAAGCTCTTGATATATATAGCTAGGGATTCGGAAACCCGTGGTTGATTAATTGGTGTAAAATATAGCATGTCCACGTTTTTGAATATTTGTTTGGTGTAGGTTAATCCTTAAACATACAGATAACTTTACAAAACCCCTCTTTAAGTGCCTCAGAACTTTAAGTGCCTCAGAAGGTCAAGAATTAGCCATGCTTACACGGAAAACCTTGGAAAGTCTTCAGAGCGAGGACTCCTTTGACTTGTTTTGGTCGAAGGTTATTGGAGTTTAGCGACCCTGTTCTACCCAGGAGGAGGAAAACTCCAGTTAGACTCAGCACTGGCAGTGGTGAAGCGTATCATCCAACTGAACCTAAGGATCTGTTTAGGCAGAATGTCTTGATTTCATTATAACATTCATAAAAGAACGGTTTGATCAGCCTAGCTATATATCACACTCGGACTAAACTTAAGAACCTTCTTCTGAAATCTGCAAGGGGAGTGGACTATAGCGACGAGTTAAAGTTTGTCATGGAATTTTACCACGATGACTTCAATGAGTCTAGTCTAACTACCCATTTACAACCTATAAGTACAGCAATGGGAACCACCAGAAGTGAGCATTCTCTCTATGACATCATAAATTGAAGACTCTTTCTCCTGTCCAGCGAAGTTTCATGTCCAAGGTATTGTACTTTAGTTAAATTGCTTTTAGTTACTCCTGCACCAATGCCGTGAGTGAAGTGTTTCAGGGTTGCGTCGAGTCAAGACCTACTTGCGTTCAACAATGAGCAACGCCTCGATAAGGAGAAGACCGATGAACTTAACTTGAAGTCATGCTTAATGAGTTTGTTGCAGAAAGTGAGCACAGAAGTGGTATCTTCGGACAATTTTAAATTTGAAACACTAATAAATCAACAATCTATCCTGTTTTAACATTCTCTTGTAATATAATGTAAGTGAAGTTCCTAAGAAAATTCTCCTCAATATGTAGAGTAACTCTATAGGGCACAAAATGTTTTCACAATTTCAGCACTGGATGGTCACACAGAGACATTATAACAGTAAAACATACATTTATTAATATACACCATAATTATACGACTGTGTGGCAACCAGTAGCAGGTTTTCATACAGGGAGATGGAGTCCTGCGTTATCCCCCCACCCACACCCCCAAAACAACTCAGATCCCACCCCAAAAAATAATAATAAAACACATCTCCCACCCCAAACTTATTCTGTAATTATTTCCCTTAGCATAACAGTCCCAGATCCCCCTACAGGTTCAGATTTGCTTCCTACGGGCCTGTCTAAGCTGGAAGTAGATCTGCTGTCCTATAGGCAGTCAGTCTTCCTTCTTCTGTAGGGTTTAAACTAGGGGCACCTAGGAGAAAGCTGATTTAGTAACCTCGTTTCCGTGGTGTAGCGGTTATCACGTGCGCCTCACATGCGCAAGGTCCCCGGTTCGATTCCGGGCGGGAACCCTTTTTTCCCCCTTCCCCCTCCCCCCGTTTTTTTTGGTTTGATACGACCGGAGAAGAAGGCAAAATAATTAATTACAGGCCATATTTAGCGGAGGCAGTGAGGGTGGGAGAACTTGGGACAAGACAAATAAAAATCAGGTATGGACATCAGCATTTTTAGATTGTATAATCAGCGCTGATAGAAAAGTTTTGATCCTTAAACAGTAGTTACTAATAAATAATCATGTGATGTTTTTTATTTCATCTTATTTTTAAATGTATGTAATAAAGTTTCTTCAGCAGAACCAGTTTCATACATACAAGATACACAGTAGAGGAACACAAAGCAATCAATGCAGTAAAAATGGTCACATATATAATTTATATATTTATTTACATTTAAATTAAAAAATTATTTTATAATAATAAAATACAAAAATACCAATTAATTAACAATAAATACATAATTAAATAACTAAAAACTAACGACAAGTTGAATTCCTGACTGACCCCAAAACAGATGAGGCATTCTCCCTCTGTACTACAACTGAGAGACGCTGAAGGAGGTGAGCACAGCTCCCCAGTTCTTTGCCTTATCCTGAGGTTATCTTTTTAACTTTACCTGTGGGAAGAATAGCTACATATCATGTGAATGACCATTTCTGTTAACATTCTTCAATGGCAGAAGAGCGCTGAGTGGATTAGCGGAGGATTGATTTATTATGAAAGTAATTATATACCTTCATCGAGGAAGTCTATCAAGTGAAGGCAGTGGATAGGGTAAAACACAAATATATAGTTAGTAAATTCAATTGAATATCCAATCACAACTCGTGTTCCTCTCAAGAGCCACACATAAGAATAAACAGTTGATTTACCTCCAAAGTATTGGTGAGGGTGAAGGTTCAGCAGCAACAACTGCTATATAGCAAGCTGACAAGGTGAGTTTTAGCTGAGATATGAGGTGGATATTTTTATGTTTTAACCATCTACATTTTGAAACTCCTTGATGAACTATATTAGGTGCACTCCTTGATGAAATATATTAGGTGCACTCCTTGATGAAATATACTAGGTGTAGTCCTTGATGAAATATACTAGGTGCACTCCTTGATGAAATATATTAGGTGCACTCCTTGATGAAATATACTAGGTGTAGTCCTTGATGAAATATATTAGGTGCACTCCTTGATGAAATATATTAGGTGCACTCCTTGATGAAATATATTAGATGCACTCCTTGATGAAATATACTAGGTGCAGTCCTTGATGAAATATATATACTAGGTGCACTCCTTGATGAAATATACTACGTGCACTCCTTGATGAAATATATTAGATGCACTCCTTGATGAAATATACTAGGTGCAGTCCTTGATGAAATATATATACTAGGTGCACTCCTTGATGAAATATACTACGTGCACTCCTTGATGGAATATATTAGGTGCACTCCTTGATGAAATATACTAGGTGCACTCCTTGATGAAATATATTAGGTGCACTCCTTGATGAAATATATTAGGTGCACTCCTTGATGAAATATATTAGGTGCACTCCTTGATGAAATATATTAGGTGCACTCCTTGATGAAATATATTAGGTGCACTCCTTGATGAAATATATTAGGTGCACTCCTTGATGAAATATACTAGGTGTAGTCCTTGATGAAATATATTAGGTGCACTCCTTGATGAAATATATTAGGTGCACTCCTTGATGAAATATATTAGGTGCACTCCTCGATGAAATATACTAGGTGCACTCCTCGATGAAATATATTAGGTGCACTCCTTGATGAAATATATTAGGTGCACTCCTTGATGAAATATATTAGGTGCACTCCTTGATGAAATATATTAGGTGCACTCCTTGATGAAATATACTAGGTGTAGTCCTTGATAATATACTAGGTGCACTCCTTGATGAAATATATTAGGTGCACTACTTGATGAAATATACTAGGTGCACTCCTTGATGAAATATATTAGGTACACTCCTTCATGAAATATATTAGGTGCACTCCTTGATGAAATATACTAGGTGCACTCCTTGATGAAATATATTAGGTGATGAAATATACTAGGTGTACTCCTTGATGAAATATATAAGGTGCACTCCTAGATGAAATATATTAGATGCACTCCTTGATGAAATATACTAGGTGCACTCCTTGATGAAATATACTAGGTGCATTCGTTGATGAAATATACTACGTGCAGTCCTTGATGAAACATACTAGGTGTACCCCTTGATGAAATATATTAGGTGATGAAATATACTAGGTGTACTCCTTGATGAAATATATTAGGTGCACTCCTAGATGAAATATATTAGATGCACTCCTTGATGAAATATACTAGGTGCACTCCTTGATGAAATATATTAGGTGCACTCCTTGATGAAATATATTAGGTGCACTCCTTCATGAAATATACTAGGTGCAGTCCTTGATGAAGTATATTAGGTGCACTCCTTGATGAAATATACTAGGTGCACTCCTTGATGAAATATACTAGGTGCACTCCTTGATGAAATATATTAGGTGCACTCCTTGATGAAATATACTAGGTGCACTCCTTGATGAAATATATTAGGTGCAGTCCTTGATGAAATATATTAGGTGCACTCCTTGATGAAATATACTAGGTGCACTCCTTGATGAAATATATTAGGTGCACTCCTTGATGAAATATACTAGGTGTAGTCCTTGATGAAATATATTAGGTGCACTCCTTGATGAAATATACTAGGTGCACTCCTTGATGAAAATACTAGGTGCATTTCTTGATGAAATATATTAGGTGCACTCCTTGATGAAATATACTAGGTGCACTCCTTGATGAAATATACTAGGTGCACTCCTTGATGAAATATATTAGGTGCACTCCTTGATGAAATATACTAGGTGCACTCCTTGATGAAAATACTAGGTGCATTCCTTGATGAAATATACTAGGTGCACTCCTTGATGAAATATATTAGGTGCATTTCTTGATGATATATATTAGGTGCACTCCTTGATGAAATATACTAGGTGCACTCCTTGATGAAATATATTAGGTGCACTCCTTGATGAAATATACTAGGTGCATTTCTTGATGAAATATATTAGGTGCACTCCTTGATGAAATATATTAGGTGCACTCCTTGATGAAATATACTAGGTGTAGTCCTTGATGAAATATATTAGGTGCACTCCTTGATGAAATATATTAGGTGCACTCCTTGATGAACTATATTAGGTGCACTCCTTGATGAAATATATTAGGTGCACTCCTTGATGAAAGACTTAGTGTCAGGGGCAGTTGGTTAAGTTAGTGTCCACATTCACTGCCCTGACCCCCAAACATTTCCCACCTAAGATACTGCCCTGGAGTAGAGAAGATGATTAATAAGGCATAAGAGTGGGTGAGTAAGGATAGTGCAGGAGCTTCTAGTGAGAATGTATGTGGAGAATGCAGTAGAGAATGGTAGACATACGGACCGTGTATTGCAGGAAGTTGCAGGCAGCATAGATGAGGATGGGTATGCAGGCAGCATAGATGAGGATGGGTATGCAGGCAGCATAGATGAGGATGGGTATGCAGGAAGTTGCAGGCAGCACAGATGAGGATGGGTATGCAGGAAGTTGCAGGCAGCACAGATGAGGATGGGTATGCAGGAAGTTGCAGGCAGCACAGATGAGGGTGGGTAGGAAATTTATGAGACTAGCAGGAGAGTAATCAGAGTGCTGGTGCACGACAATCTGGGGCGAGGATTTAAGATAAGAGATGAAGTTCTTATGTGGTAAGAGATTGGAGAGAGCAGGTGGCAAAGATAGTGGTGGATAAACTAAGAGGATGGAGGTGGTGGGAAGAGGATGGAGGAGTAGAGTGCTGGGAAGAGGATGGAGGAGTAGAGTGCTGGGAAGAGGATGGAGGAATAGAGTGCTGGGAAGAGGATGGAGGAATAGAGTGGTGGGAAGAGGATGAGGAGTAGAGTGGTGGGAAGAGGATGGAGGAGTAGAGTGCTGGGAAGAGGATGGAGGAATAGAGTGCTGGGAAGAGGATGGAGGAATAGAGTGGTGGGAAGAGGATGAGGAGTAGAGTGCTGGGAAGAGGATGGAGGAGTAGAGTGCTGGGGAAGAGGATGGAGGAGTAGAGTGCTGGGAAGAGGATGAGGAGTAGAGTGCTGGGGAAGAGGATGGAGGAGTAGAGTGCTGGGGAAGAGGATGAGGAGTAGAGTGCTGGGAAGAGGATGGAGGAGCAGAGTGCTGGGGAAGAGGATGGAGGAGTAGAGTGCTGGGAAGAGGATGGAGGAGTAGAGTGCTGGGAAGAGGATGGAGGAATAGAGTGCTGGAAAGAGGATGGAGGAATAGAGTGCTGGGAAGAGGATGAGGAGTAGAGTGGTGGGAAGAGGATGGAAGAGTAGAGTGCTGGGAAGAGGATGGAGGAATAGAGTGCTGGGAAGAGGATGGAGGAATAGAGTGCTGGGAAGAGGATGAGGAGTAGAGTGCTGGGAAGACAATGGAGGAGTAGAGTGCTGGGAAGAGGATGGAGGAATAGAGTGCTGGGAAGAGGATGAGGAGTAGAGTGCTGGGAAGAAGATGGAGGAATAGAGTGCTGGGAAGAGGATGGAGGAATAGAGTGGTGGGAAGAGGATGGAGGAATAGAGTGGTGGGAAGAAGATGAGGAATAGAGTGGTGGGAAGAGGATGGAGGAATAGAGTGCTGGGAAGAGGATGAGGAGTAGAGTGCTGGGAAGAGGATGGAGGAATAGAGTGCTGGGAAGAGGATGGAGGAATAGAGTGCTGGGAAGAAGATGGAGGAATAGAGTGCTGGGAAGAGGTTGGAGGAGTAGAGTGCTGGGAAGAGGATGGAGGAATAGAGTGCTGGGAAGAGGATGGAGGAATAGAGTGCTGGGAAGAGGATGGAAGAGTAGAGTGGTGGGAAGAGATAATTATGGGTCAGAGCAGTGGAAGGAAAATATTTTAAAGTGAGAAACGAGAAGGACAGGAAGGAATGAGCATTAGGAAGTGGTAGAAGCTGGCAAAGAATGGACAGGGGTGGAGAGGTATATGTGAGATTTACAAAGGGTCAGGTAGGTGTGAGGTGAGGACTGATTCAGCTAGGCAAGAGATATAAGTGATGTGAGGCCTGCGCACGCTGAGCATGTGGGGCCTGCGCGCGCTGAGCACATGGGGCCTGCGCGCGCCGAGCACGTGAGGCCCGCGTGCGCTGAGCATGTGAGGCATGAGCATATATGAGGCCTGCGCGCGCTGAGCATGTGATGCCTGCACGCGCTGAGCATGTGAGGCCTGCGCGCGCTGAGCATATGAGGCCTGCGCACGCTGAGCATGTGATGCCTGCACGCGCTGAGCATGTGAGGCCTGCGCGCGCTGAGTATATGAGGCCTGCGTGCGCTGAGCATGTGAGGCCTGCGCATGCTGAGCAACTCCAAGTTAAATAACGGGAGGCATTACTTCTGTTACTCACAATCATTTAATACACACACATACATACATACATACACATATACATACACACATATATACATACACACACATATATGCATACATATATACACATATACATATATACTGTACATACATACATTATTATCTTCAAAATGCTGAGTCCCTTGGGACCATTGCAACCCGAGTGTGGCAGTGCAGCAGTGTGGCAGTGCAGCAGTGTGGCAGTGCAGCAGTGTGGCAGTGCAGCAGTGTGGCAGTGTGGCAGTGTGGCAGTGTGGCAGTGTAGTACAATGCCAGTAAGATGACATGCACTGTAATAGACACTAGAACATGCACATGTGATGAACATTAAGTATGTTAAATGAGTTATGCTGCTTGGGTATGGTGGAGTGGGTGTGGGGAGGCCATGAATGAGTCCCTTCCTCCTCTGCCAACACCACTGCACATTGCAAAATACACCCACACACTTCCACCATCACCTGATTACTCACACCCTCCATCTTCTTCCCAAGCAACAATGCCACCTTCCCCTCAGTGCCCACCATCTCAAACACATCTACAAGGGCTGCAAGGGATGCGGTACATGAGTGCATGTTAGCTGGTAAAACATCCTTCACTCTGCTCAGTTTTGTCCTCAGAGTTCTTACCGATCTGAAGATGACTTTGTTGTTGAACTTCCTGCATCCTCCTGATGTCTGATGCATGCTAGTGAGTGTGATGCATGCTAGTGAGTGTTGTGCATGCTAGTGAGTGTGATGCATGCTAGTGAGTGTGGTGCATGCTAGTGAGTGTGATGCTAGTGAGTGTGTGATGCATGCTAGTGAGTGAGATGCATGCTAGTGAGTGTGATGCATGCTAGTGAGTGTGATGCATGCTAGTGAGTGTGGTGCATGCTAGTGAGTGTGATGCATGCTAGTGAGTGTGATGCATGCTAGTGAGTGTGATGCATGCTAGTGAGTGTGATGCATGCTAGTGAGTATGATGCATGCTAGTGAGTGTGATGCATGCTAGTGAGTGTGATGCATGCTAGTGAGTGTGATGCTAGTGAGTGTGTGATGCATGCTAGTGAGTGTGATGCATGCTAGTGAGTGTGGTGCATGTTAGTGAGTGTGATGCAAGTGAGTGTGTGATGCATGCTAGTGAGTGTGATGCATGCTAGTGAGTGTGATGCATGCTAGTGAGTGTGGTGCATGCTAGTGAGTGTGATGCATGCTAGTGAGTGTGATGCACTAGTGAGTGTGATGTATGCTAGTGAGTGTGATGCATGCTAGTGAGTGTGATGCATGCTAGTGAGTGTGATGCATGCTAGTGAGTGTGATGCATGCTAGTGAGTGTGATGCATGCTAGTGAGTGTGGTGCATGTTAGTGAGTGTGATGCTAGTGAGTGTGTGATGCATGCTAGTGAGTGTGATGCATGCTAGTGAGTGTGATGTATGCTAGTGAGTGTGATGCATGCTAGTGAGTGTGATACATGCTAGTGAGTGTGATACATGCTAGTGAGTGTGTTGCATGCTAGTGAGTGTGATGTGCTAGTGAGTGTGATGCATGCTAGATGCTAGAGAGTGTGATACATGCTAGTGAGTGTGATGCATGCTAGTGAGTGTGATGAGTGTGATGCATGCTAGTGAGTGTGATGCATGCTAGTGAGTGTGATGCATGCTAGTGAGTGTGATGCATGCTAGTGAGTGTGGTGCATGCTAGTGAGTGTGATGTGCTAGTGAGTGTGATGCATGCTAGTGAGTGTGATGCATGCTAGTGAGTGTGATGTGCTAGTGAGTGTGATGCATGCTAGTGAGTGTGATGATGCTAGTGAGTGTGGTGCATGCTAGTGAGTGTAATGCATGCTAGTGAGTGTGATGTGCTAGTGAGTGTGATGCATGCTAGTGAGTGTGATGCATGATAGTGAGTGTGGTGCATGCTAGTGAGTGTGATGTGCTAGTGAGTGTGATGCATGCTAGTGAGTGTGATGCATGCTAGTGAGTGTGATGCATGCTAGTGAGTGTGATGCATGCTAGTGAGTGTGATGCATGCTAGTGAGTGTGATGCATGCTAGTGAGTGTGATGCATGCTAGTGAGTGTGATGCATGCTAGTGAGTGTGATGCATGCTAGTGAGTGTTGTGCATGCTAGTGAGTGTGATGCTAGTGAGTGTGTGATGCATGCTAGTGAGTGTGATGCATGCTAGTGAGTGTGATGCATGCTAGTGAGTGTGATGCATGCTAGTGAGTGTGATGCATGATAGTGAGTGTGATGTGCTAGTGAGTGTGATGCATGCTAGTGAGTGTGATGCATGCTAGTGAGTCTGATGCATGCTAGTAAATGTGATGCATCCAATCTTCTGCATAATCTGCACCACTTCCACCCTCCTCTTTGTGGGATTTCTTTCTTGTTTAGGCCAGTTATATACTCATGGATTTGGAAGTACATAAACCAATACAGATGACCTTCATATTTTCCATTCTACGAATTTAAAACATCAGTGGTGCCACTAACTTGAATAACATGACCATATTTTCTTGCGTTATTAATTTTAAGGGAAGAATATTCTATAATCACTAACTATTAAACTTTTTGTGCTGCATTTCATTGAATACCTGTTGAGAAATGAACAATAAGAAACCTGAATAAACAAGATTCCCAAAGAAGTATGTTGATAACACAAATACAGTGGAATTGTTGTCCTTGTGCATTTTTTATATCATCTGAAAGCTCTTCCTTTTCTCTTTCTTTTGAACGATCAGTTTTTCAATCAACCCTTTTCTCATGAGATAGAATCCAGTCTGGACGAATAAAAACTTTAAGAAAATGTTCAATCTGATAACATCATAAATGGCTAGTATCAGTGACCCATGGTTAGAGTGTACAAAATTTTTTTTTTACCTCAGTGCCAGTAATTAAACTAGTGTTGATTGCAACATTACTATGCAAATATCATTGAATAGCTCACAGAATTCTGAGATCAAAATCATTGAAAATTGATAAAGCATTACAATAAAGATTTAAAAATATTCAGGTAACATAATTCTTTGGCCCTCCTTTATAGGATCTTTGGACCATAATTGTGTTTTACAGTTTGGGAGTCATATCATTGGCTGCAGAAATTGGCTTGCCGTGTTGTTAGAGTGCACACCTGCCTCCCCCCTCTCCCCCCGCCCCCCATTGGCCAGACTGCGGACTGATGCTCTCTCTAGATCTGATCTATGTCTACAACCAATGAGATGAGAGCATTCTTAAAAGTTATATTGGCAACACAAGTTACAAGAATCAACTAGGACACATGCATTTATCCAGACGGAGGCTGGCCTTGAGGGCCACTGCACTAGCATTATTATGCTTTTTCCTGGCAATCCAGTGTTTATGCTGCTCAAGGATTTCCTTGTCTCTCCTTATGCTCACTTGTACACATTCATTGTTGAACTCGGGTGTGGTAGAGAGGGGAGTGTGTCTCAGTTCTGTTTGAGTAGATTGAATCAGAATCTTTATTTAAATGATACTACCAGTGGGGTCTGGGTAGTTTAGGCTTGCCAGGCATAAGGCAAGTTCAGTCAGGACAGACAGGTTAGAGGGTCCCACCAGTAGGGCACTCCCTAACACAAGTGCCTAATAAAAAAAGTTTTTTTCTTGTGTGTGTGTGTGTGTGTGTGTGTGTGTGCTGTGTGTGTGTGTGTGTGTGTGTGTGTGTGTGTGACAATGTTCCACGAAAATCGTAGAAACTCGGGGGGGAAAAACACACAGGAAACTTGACAGACCCACATTCGCATTTGAGAGTCGGGCTCGCAGCGGAGGCAGCAGCGGGGGCAGCAGCAGAGGCAGCAGCGGAGGCAGCAGCGGAGGCAGTAGCGGAGGCAGCAGTGGAGGCAGCAGCGGAGGCAGCAGCGGAGACAGCAGCAGTGGAGGCAGCAGCGGAGGCAGCAGCGGAGGCAGCAGCGGAGGCTATTCTGACGTGGAAGGGAAATATACAAACTACTGCCAAATGCACTGAAACCGCTTCCCCAACGAACTAAGACTTTAAAAATAAACAACTGCAATTCAGAATATTTGTGAAGCATGATCCTTCATTATATGAAGAAGATATGTGACAAGCTATTCAGAGGAAACTTGTTTACTGAAGATGATAAATGGATAAAAAAAGAGAATGCCGAAACGAATCAAAATGTGGCAGGTTTTCTTCGCAAAAATCAGACTGAAGGGTGCAGGCTCAACTCCACAACAATTATTATGTGTCCATGAAAGAGACGAACTTTCCAATTGCATATGCAATAAACCTGGACAAATACCCGCACCAAATATTCCATCTTTTGAGAGTTATCTATCGGTCACACAACATGTATTGTCTGCACTATGACTTGAAATCTGACATAGCTACAAAGAAAATCTTTTTCAACATATATAGCTTTTTGCATGGACAATGTCATAATTCCTCGAAAGATCGAAAATGTGTACTGGGGATGGTATACTTTAGAAGAAGCATATGCTAATTGTTTCTCTGACTTGATTTTAGCTAACCTTGGAAATATCACGCTTTGTGGCAAAGAACTTCCTCTACGGACAAATGTTGAAATTGTATCTCTTTTAGAACCACTGAATAGTAGGCCACGATGGAATGGATGAATATAAATACAAACGCAAATTGGCCCTTAACAAGGTGACAGGGTGGGTGACATTTAAGGACATTCCTTTAGATCCTATTCCATACAACCTCAAAGTATACAAAAGTTGGGCTTATGTTGCTCTGAGCCTTCAGTTTGTGGAGTACTATATACCTTTGTAGCCAAACTGGCATCACAATGAGAGAATTTATGAAGGACATTCGCATTCCTGAAGAAAACATAATTATATGCTATGCTCTTCATGAAACCAGGTGCTCCTGGAGGCTATGACACCAAGCACAAGGATATCATATTTCCAGTAACATCATACATATGGCTATATGGGTTGAATAAAATTTTCCATGGATCTTGTCTGTTCTGGCTGGAATATTCATGACATCTTCATAGTAGGAGCTGGAGACTTGTGACCATTTATCTTACAAACCTGGTATTAAAATTAAATGGACTGATCCCCACGTATAAGTACCTAAAGAAGGTGATTATTATGGTGGAGATAATGGTGGTAAGGATAAGGGTCCACTCTTTCATAACAAGTACCTTATGAAGAGGGACCATGTGGTCATTGCTTGCATGGAAAGTGAACTCTGATAGAGAAACAAGATGGAGTTCAACAGAGAGTGTCTAACTAGCAATTAGATTATTTTTTTGTTTTCGAATTGTTTCTTTGTTTGGTTATTTTTGTTACATCTAGGAACATCTACTTGGTCTGTATTATTGCCATATACATTAAATAAATATATATATTGTATATGTAATGCTGGTGTACTTATTTGAACTCATCAAGCAATGTTTATGTAGAATTTTGTGCTATGTTTAAAGCACATATGAGGGAGGGGATAGCCGGCTTCCCCAGCCACACACCCCCACCCCCCTTCCTCCCCAACACACACTTAATCCTAATTGTCAATTATTTTGCACTTACAGCAATATACAAAAAATGTAAGAACTTGTCAACATTTCTGTCACATGTAACAAAGGCATGATCACGATTAATAGACAAGCCATCTTTGTTGAATTTTGGCTTGAAAAGGACTAAATTAGCAGAGCAAAAGGACGAAACAGGTAAAATAGCGTAGTTGTCATGATGACCTAGTTCCAATATGAATGATGTAATAATTATTTAAGTAGAATTGTCTCAAGTCCTCATCATTATCATCATCTCTTACACTGATATTGCAACTTCATTCACAATTGTGGTATTACACTGATATTGCCACTTTCCATTTCACATACCCATTTGCGCCTGAAGTCCAGTAGCTATAGTTTGTGCATCCAAATAAAGCTATGTTAAAAAATAGGTTATATATATAATACACTAATTATTTTGTGAAAGGTTCAAGGCAATCAAGAAGCAGTAAGTAGACAACAGGTAACCACAAATGACTATCTGCATATAAGCAAACGCCACCATCAAATACACATTCATACATACAACCACAAACTATCCTGCACAAATGCAAACACCTGGCCACAAATCTTCACAAACAATCAACAACACAAAACAACAAACCATCCTGCACAAATACATAAACATCGCCTTAATCAACAATACTTCAAAACATAACTGCAAACTTCCCTACTATCACAAAATTATGAAGTAGATATAAGACATGCACAGTGAGAGGAAGGAAACATGTGGTTAGTGTGGCAAACATGTAATGATAATTAGGGTTTAAAAAGCTACATGGGAAACATCTTTTGCTTGCAATTTTAACGGGTCGGTCAGAATGTGTATGTGCACGTCACAACCATATAAACATGTATCCTCCCTCCTTCATCATGGGTATGTTCATGTAGTCTCATGACCATGTCCTTCGTTTTTTGGCAAGACCCTGTAAATTTTGTGAATATATTTTGTGCTCTGTGTTGTGTCTCCGTGCTACATTTGACTCTTAATGGCAGTAATCCTTGAGGAGAATGGTGATACTTAAGGATATGGTCTGGATAAGCTACTATGTACCTAACAATGTGTGTTCCTGTACATGCTTTGTGACGTTCTTACGTTGTTGCTAAGCTTCACTATAGCTAACAGGATCTTGCAACTGCACCAGTGTTGATTAATGGTCTTCTATCAAGGCTGAGGAAGGAATTTTTTGTCCAGAACATAGTTTAAAGATTATCCAGTGTATTTAAAGAGCTTGGAGATTCAACTGTTGAGAATATTAATCAGCACTGTTTACCGCCTTACATCCAGAATGTCATTGATCGTATCTCTACTTGACTTGAAATCTCTGCCTAAATTTATTCACTCATCATTTCGGCTAGATTGTAGAAATCAGGAATAGCTGAAATATCGAAGGTGATTATTGTAAAGGTGTATTCATCAGTATATAAATATGAACAGCTTAACAGTGCATCATGCAATGAACTTCATCAATTATGAGAGCAATTACACTGTCCTGATAATATAGGCATGGTATTATTTCCGCCCACTGTACATTCATGCCTAGACATGATTCTAAAAAAAAAAAGTCTACCATGTGCTTCATCACAAACTTTTGTGCTGTTAAACTACAGTTGTAGAGTCAGTGTAAATGTGGCTAGTTACTAATTAATGCAACATTGTTAGAAGTACATGTGGTGGTTCAGTTGTTAATGTGCTGCTTAACGCATTTCATTCAACACGACAAGCACATATAGCTTTAACCCCCCCCCTCCCCCCAAGCTGGAAAAACTTATCCACACCCCTGATCAACCCAACCCATAACTATTCCAGATTCTCATATGGACGTGTAAAGTTTAATATAATTGAATATTATGACAGATCAAAGAGACTCAGCTACAACATATTCCATAGGATATTTGACAGCATACATCCTAAAAGCATGACAATAACCTTTAGTACTAAGTGTGTTTTCATAGAAACAGATTAGCTATACAGAAAATAAATAGCTAGCCTAACAAAATAACAGATCACTGCTGCTTCTAGGCTTTAGCTACTTGTCCAAGCGTTGATGAGGAATTTTTTTAAAGTAAGTTACTTAGTGCATATTAGTGTCACACTCTCTGCCAGAAAAATTATTAATTAGTGCCGAGATGAGAGTGGTAACCAACTTTTTCCATCCTGCTCTTCTAAGAAACAGAGCCATCACAGAAGGTAACATGATCTAGTTGTTCAATGTTAGGTATTCAAGGAACAAATCTAGAGGATTGAATTGGAGTAGGGGGAGCCGGGAAATGGGTATGTGGGAGTGGCTTGACAACTGGATGGGAGGGGAGTTGAAAGCTGTTGAGGAGAGGTAGTTTTTTCTTTGGAAGAAAGCTCCACTACCACTGGGCCACTGGGCTACTAGTAGACACTGTTGGGCCCTAAACCACTCTTCTTAGGCTCAACTGGTATGCTGCCACCAGAGTTATACAGTTTCCTCTACTTTTCCCAAATAACTCAGATCACTTGTTATTGAATAAGGATAAATGTAAGAACTGCAATACATGAGGTCAGGGCTGGCTTTTATACAATAACCAGTCACCTGACCATGACATCATATGTGGGGTGATGTGGTGATACAAGAACAATGGTAATTCACCACATGCATATGGATGTGTGGGTGACCTTATCTAATCTTAGTCAGATACTGTTTAAGCAGGCAATTGCCTGCTTATGTGAGGGCCATCCTTCTTCAGAAGGTGAGTCCGACATCCCCCCCGGACTGGTCCGAAGCCGTCCCTGGCTGAGTTAATGTGGAGATGTCTGGCCATGCCTGTCTGGACATCCCATCCGCATTCAAGTTCTCCTTACCCGGACGATAATGCACCTTGTAGTTGAATCCTTGCAGGCGGAGAGCCCACCTGGTCAATCGTTTGTTGGACAGATGAGCAGTGTTCAGATACTCCAACGCTTTGTGGTCTGTCTGCAGCAAGAAGAACCGACCATCCAGGTAGATCTCAAAATGCTTGATGGACTCGACCACTGCCAAGCATTCCAACTCAGTAGCAGCATAACGTGTTTCTGCGGACTTGAGCTGGCGACTATAGAATGCTATAGGCAGCTCCTTCTCATCCCTGACCACACTGAGGCATCCACCTATCCCCAACAGAGAGGCATCAGTCTGCAGAACCAGTTTGTCCTCTGGCCTGGGCAAATGCAACCTGCAGGTCTCTCCCAGCACAGACTTCAAATGTGTAAAGCATCTGTCTTGCTCTTCAGTCCACTGTATCTTGGTGGGGGCCTCCAGTTTGGTCGCTTCATTCAGTGGTTTGGAGTATTCTGCGTATCGTTCGATGAATTTTCTGTAATATCCGGCCAACCCGAGGAAAGACTTCATTTGCTTCTTGTTGATTGGCCGGATGTATTGCAAGAGAGCTTGCACCTTGATATCAGGTATACCCACCTGTCCATTTCCAACAATTTGGCCAAGATGAACCAACTCACTCTGAGCCCACTGACATTTGCTCATCTTTACAGTCAGCCCAGCTTTCTTTAAACGTCCCAGTATATCTCGGACGTGGCAGAGATGGTCCTCCCAGCTGTATGAGAAAATTAAAATGTCATCTATGTAGGGGAGTGCAAATTCGTCTGCCCCTTCCAGAACCACATCCATAATCCTCTGGAATGTGGCAGGGGCGTTCTTCAGCCCGAAAGGCATCCTGGTGAATTCGTATTTTCCCAGTGGAGTAACAATGGCTGTTTTCTGCCTGTCTCCCTCCTCCATTTCCACCTGGTAAAACCCTTTGCTTAGGTCCAGCTTGCTGAGGTGAGTGGCTTCTCCCACCTTGGAAATGAGCTGATCAATTACTGGCATGTAGTAGGGATCAGGCTGAGTAATGGCATTCACCTTCCTGTAATCAATGCACAGGCGCACTGATCCATCCAGCTTCTGGACCGGAACGATGGGAGATGACCATGGGCTCACAGACGGTACCAGAATGCCCTTCAGGATGAGGGTCCGCAATTCGGTCTTTACACCCTCCAGCTTGGCTGCGGAAATTGCATAAGGGACGGACCGGATGGATTGTGCATCTCCAGTGTTGATGGCATGCTTGCAAATATGAGTGAGTCCAGGTTCATCAGAACAGACTCCCTCTTGCTCTGCGCAGGCCGTCTTCATCTCGGCCTGCTGTGAAGGTGTCATCTGGTCTCCTTTCAGGGTCGGGATAGTGTTTATCTCATCCATGGTCTGCTGGGCCACAACCACAACTCGCAGGATGGCTGCCTCTGGGTAAGTGTACGTCTTTACATGGTTGACATGTACCACCTTGTGTTTCTTGTGACCCGGAGTGCCTATTTGCAGATTGACAGAGTTGGGAATACTGATGATTTCGTAGGGTCCCGTCCAGGCGGCTTCAAGTTTACCAAACAGCCCGGGTGACCTCAGCAGGACCATTTCTCCCACCTGGAAAGTTCTGGCCATGGTGTTCCGGTCATGGTAAATTTTTGCTTTGGCTTGAGATTGTTTTCCGGTCCGGAAGCTGACCTCTCTGACTGCCTCCATACGTTTATCCAGCTGGTCCATGAACTGGGTGACGTTGACACCTGGTTCTGGATCCGTGCAGGCGTCCAGCAGCAGGTCCACCGGGGTCCTCATGTTTCTACCGTACAGGAACTCAAATGGGGAGACTCCAGTGGATCGGTTAGGAACGGATCGTATGGCAAATAAGCACAGTTTGACTTGCTGGACCCAGTTCCACTCTTGGTCAATCAGCTTCTTGATCATGGGCAACAGGGTACCATGAAACCGCTCCACGACTCCATTGGCCTCCGGATGGTAAGCCGAGGTCTGGATCTTGTGGATGTGGAGTCTGTCACATAGCTGCTGCATGACCTTTCCTGTAAGCTGCTTGCCTTGGTCAGATAGCATCTCCCTGGGAGGACCATGTCTGCTAAAAACCTCCAGGAGTCCCTCTGCCACTTCTGCCGCTGTAGCTGTTTTCAGGGGGATGGCTTCTGGTTACCTGGACGCCAGGTCAATAACGGTCAACAAGTACTGGTAGCCACCCTTGGCTTTCTTGAAGGGACCCACCAGGTCGATTGCGATCTTCTCGAAAGGTACTGACACTATAGGAACTTCAACCATGGGTGCCCTCAGAGGCCTGTCTTTTCTGTTCCTTTGACATGTGGTGCACTGCTTGCACCATCTAGTCACGTCAGTCTGTTGACCAGGCCAGGCAACTCTAGTCCTCAGGATGGCCTTTACCTTCTTGGGCCCGAGATGGCCATGCCAGTCATGAGCCGCCTTGAAGAAGGTTGCCCTGAGGGCTTCTGGTACCACCAGCAGCTGAAGCTCCTCCCCCAGGATGTCGTGGGTGTTCATGTACAGGAGGGACTGTTTCCACTTTAGGCAGTCACCTGGGTTTTCCGCCCTCTTCCTCCAGTTGGTAAGGGTGGAATCCTCCAGAACTGCCTTAGCGAACTCCTCCCTGGAGACTCCCCCTGGGCTTGCTACAGGGCATTCCAGGACGTCAGAGCTTTGATGTTGTTGCAAGAAATCCGATGTAATGTCCACTCCACCCTCTGACACTTCAGCTGGATCTCTGACGGGCAAGGCATCCCGGGCTTCCGTCTCCCGGTCCTTCTGTTCCTGCTGCTCGGTTGCAGTTTTCTGGGCCCTGGTGAGGAGCACTTGTCTCGTCTGGGGGACTAAAAGTTCCGGTACGGTTGCCAACTGCATCATCATAGGGTCGGATGTTGGGAGACCCAGCAGCACGTCCTCAGGTAAAAGATCGTCCGGAACCACAGCAGCCCGCCTAGGGAACACCAGATTCCCAATATGGACTGTGAGGTCAGCTGCCTGGTGCAGAACACCTTCTTTATCCGTCATGGTGAATGTCCGGGAAAAAAAATTCCGTAGTTGTTCTCTCCGGACCAAGGACTTGCTCACCAGAGTGGCTTCAGCACCTGAGTCCACCATCACCCGGACTTCCTTGCCATTCACCATGCCCTGGTATGTACTCTCCTCCAAGTTCCGACCAAATGGCTCCTTTACCTGGAGAAGGTTAATCCGCTCCTTCTTGATGTGGGAGGTGTCCTTAAGGGTGCACTCTGCGAACTTGTGCCCTGGCTTTAGGCAGGAGTAACACAAAGGCTCTGGTCTGCCTCCACTAATTCTGTCTTTGAAAAGGTTCGGCGAAAAGCTGTTAAATCTGTTGCCCGTGGCTGGTTTATCCTCCTTGGGGAATTTGAAGAATTTCTTTGCTGCTGTCTTCCTAGCCGAGCCATGGCTTGTCTCGAATTGCAGCACTGCAGCGATGAGTTGACTTGCATTCTTGGGCTCCTGCTGCAGGATGGTTGCTGCACACTCCGGAGTGTACCAGTGTAAGGCAACCGCCCTAGCCAACAACCATAGGATTTCTTTTCCGGATTTCCCTTTTCTAGTCACCCTGTCCAGTGTCACTTCTGTTTGGTGTACTAGGTCTCCAATCGACACTTCCCCTGGAGGTTCCTTGAACAACTGTTCCGAACAAGCTTGTATGGTTAACCCCATAGCGTTCAGGAGGGCTTCTTTAGTGAGGTCATATGAATCTCTTGCCTCCTCTGGAATGGCTGTTGCCAGTCGGTCGGCTGCCTGACCTGTAAGCATCGTCCGGAGGTAAGGTAACCACTCCTCTCGCTCCACCCCTTCTGCCTTGAGTGATATTTCGAACAGGCTTAGGTATAGGCCCAGGTCTTTTTTTTCCTCGTATTTGGGGAGCTTACTCGGAATCTTGTCGAGTTTGTGCTTCTCGACTGCCAGTCGGACCGCCTCCATTTTCTCAAACGTCCTGGCAGCCACTTGGTCCTCCATGAAAGCCTTGAGGGACTGCATATGGCGGGTCTCAGCAGCATCTAACGCTTCCCGGTGTCTAGCCTCGGCTCGGTTCTGCTCTTCCCTCCTTTCTGCCTCAACTTTCCTGTGCTCTTCCCTCCTTTCTGCCTCGGCTAGGTTCTGCTGTTCCCTCCGGACAGCTTCCTTCCGTTCCGCCTCCTGATGTTGCAGTAAAAACATCTGCATCAGCTCCTGGTATGTTGTGTGGGCCGGACTGCTAGCCATCAGGGGTCTTTCTGGAGACTGTCGGGCAGCTTCGTCTTCTTCTTCCCTCTTTTTTTCTTTTTGTCGGGTATCCATGCTTTTGAATCTCCCTACACAACTCTGTCTGGGCCTATCAACGTTCTGGACCCGCAACTAGCCTTGGTAAGCTTTGAACTATCCACTCAGAAACTCAGCTAACAATATAGCTTAGCTAATCTGACTTTTCGATGGGTGGTACGACTAAACCGCTGCCACCAGATGTTGGGCCCTAAACCACTCTTCTTAGGCTCAACTGGTATGCTGCCACCAGAGTTATACAGTTTCCTCTACTATTCCCAAATAACTCAGATCACTTGTTATTGAATAAGGATAAATGTAAGAACTGCAATACATGAGGTCAGGGCTGGCTTTTATACAATAACCAGTCACCTGACCATGACATCATATGTGGGGTGATGTGGTGATACAAGAACAATGGTAATTCACCACATGCATATGGATGTGTGGGTGACCTTATCTAATCTTAGTCAGATACTGTTTAAGCAGGCAATTGCCTGCTTATGTGAGGGCCATCCTTCTTCAGAAGGTGAGTCCGACAGACACAAATATCAAGTGAAGCATCGGCTGCTCATGTGTTCTTACGGCAGATAGCCCTAGAAGTTATTGTCAGAGTCGTCACTTGGAGGCATGCCAAAGTACTCCAGCCCCCAAAAAGAAGTCAAATGGTAGCTACAACGAATGGTTGTATGCCTATTTCATAGTAAAAAGGTAATGAAGAGGGTTGCTTATGGTAAAATGCATAAATGTGTTACTGCCAAATAATGGGGATTTGGCATGCAAGCTCAGAAGCCGGCATCTCAGTGTTCCGGTGTTTTTTACAGGTGAATGTGTACGGTAATATATACGGAAATGAAACGTATGCCAAGTTTTCCATCATACCCCCTGTGAGGGCTGCTATGAGTATTCGAGCACGAGTGCTAAATCCCTGTGAGCAGTTGGCCCAAATTTTGAACTCAAATCCTTGAAGAAAGCCGGCTGATGATCAGTCACTTCAACCTATTGCTGATCTATCTTCCAGCCTTACTCAAGATCATGGTATGTAGTTTCAGCCTGCCACTGATAACTTTTTCGAACTAACTCGTGACAATGTCACCTGAACTCTCAATGTCACAGTCACCCCAAACCAGTTCCAAGTGTGAGAGCAAAGAGAAGGGAGACTGGGAAGCATGTTATATTTTTGGTAGAGACATTCTTTTCACTTGTTAAGGCAGGATCACATCTGACCAGGTGATTTTATTATAAAGTACCATATTTTTGTACCATTCATGCTGGGGTCCTGATTTGTATAGCAATATGTAGCCAGTGCAGATGCTTTCTGATGGCATTTTTGTTCTGTCGTACATGTTTATCTTTTGAAACTGCAGGTTATAATGTGAAGTGAAATCAACGTTCAAACTTCATCAAGCAACTACTTTCCAGCACCAAGTCTTGAATGGCTATAACAATTGTGATTGATGGAGCTGTACAAACACTGCAGATTCAATGCCAAGACATTTTTATAAATTGGACTTGTGTTCATTTGAAGGTAGTCTAAATTATAACATAGAAATGCTAACAAAAACTTGTGGTTACGGCTTTGGATTCTGCACCCTTTACTGCATGAACTTGATATATAATTATATGCCTCGAATGATAGATCTCTCTGTACTCTCTTTCGATATTAAAAATGATGCAGTATGCTAAAGTTACATGCAGCATAAGTGGGGGTACAAAATCTGAGTGCCTGAACTGGCTGTAGTTGTGGTTCCTAATTTGAAATTGCTAACCAGTTATCTGTGACTAGAGGAAGCCCTACTCTACAAAACGAGCTTTTCATTAGGTGCTGAGCAGCTAATAGAGCCACAAGGATCAACTAATCCTTATCACAATTTTTCAAGCTCTTCACTTTCATTGCTCTTCCACCCTCCCTTCTTTTCCTCTCTTCCTTGTGCATTCCCCCCCCATTTCTCCTTAGTTAAGCTGTTTCTTCAAAACATGTAAGAAGTCAGTAAGACTATTTTGAGTGTGTGTGTGTGATCAACCAGTGATGTGTATGTGTATTTTAGTAGTGATAATGTGTGTGTATTCTATCAAATATGTGTGTTTGGTGAGTGTGTGTGTATTTTAATCAAGGTAGGTGACGAGAGTGTTATGTTGTCATAATTATACAAACCCTAGAGTTCCTTAGCTACCTACATCAGTTCTCTGTAACAGTGTAAGCCACTAAGAAGTTAAGTGAGCTGGTTAGGCTGAAAGATGTTTGTTTGACAACCATTGTTATACCATGTTTTTGGCATGAAGCCGTTGCTCTATATGAAGTATTTAGCAGGTAGTTAGACTTCACTGCATCATGTGTTGATTCTCAGGCTCTAGATTGCTGTCAAATCAAATCAAGAAGGTGTGTGTTTTTGTTCTGCAAGATCTTTTTTTTTTTAACGGGATGACTAGTAAAACGAGGAATCTCTGCAACTTGTCGTATCACTTAAATTTAAGGCACCATATGTTCTTGCTTGAATTTTCATGCAAAATGATTCTTGGTGTCAAAATATATATCAATCTGAGTGTTTTAGGATCAGTGGCAAGCAAAAGAGTTGAAGTTTTTGTGTGGTTAGAGGACCAATTAGACCGGATACCCAGCGTTACCCAGACAAAAAAAGAGAAGTGACATAAGTATTGTCACAGTTTATTTCATAATATACATGGTGGCAAAAATGTCCCCCAAAACATCATAAAATGAGCCATTTCTTCCACTGCCAAAAGCATAAACCACCTGTAAAGTAATCTGTTACCTGGTGTCCGGTGAATCCTGGTAAAAAGTGAGAGAAATCCAACCTACAAGGTGGACAAAATACTGTAAAATGGCCCAAATATGAGCTACTTCCTGCATTAAAAATGCAATATGAAGGAAATGGGTGGCTTAAAGCCTTCTTTGGGTGTGGTCTTTAAACACCAAATGAAGTTTTGTATATCAGCCCATGATGTTTCTATGTACCTGGCAATGCCATGACAAAACTGAGATTGGTGCAAGTATTGCTAACAGATCTTACACTGTTGTTAAAGCTGGATGCCACACCAGGTTGAAAACATGGGGGATACCCACAGCGTTTATCAGGGTGATGGCGTGGGAGGAAGAGAAGTGATGTATTGATCACAACTGCATTTAAAAATTCAAAATCCAACCTTAACGAAACGAATATAAGCTGAAAATTATTTATGGGTTGTTGAAAATGCTCACAAAAATCTCATGGTCTAAAATTAGCTATTTTCTCTGTACCAGTAGTTTGGTTCCCCATGAAGCAGGGCCTAGGCATCATCTGACTCCCCATGAAGCAGGGTGTAGGCAACCTGTAGCTGAATACCTATGAAGCAAGGCCTGGCACCCAGTAGCTTGTTGTCCCATGAAGTAGGGACTAGGGACCCAGTAGTTGTGCTTCAAAGACGTATATTAATAATTTTCCCTTCTCCTATGGCTCTGTGCATCTACTATTGATCACTACCCTAGGTTGCTGCTGTAGTATTTCCGTAGCAGTATATACCATTATTTTTCTTGTTCTCTTGCTGCAAGCAGTGCACTGCTCTAGCTTCCTACCTTTACTATTCCATGGCTAAATGTTTGGGAAAACAAAGCACTGCACAATTTTGTTTTAGCTTTGGTCACGTTGGT
Source organism: Cladorhizidae sp. MBARI D1340-BT2 (assembly GCA_028752905.1). Lineage (NCBI taxonomy): Eukaryota > Metazoa > Porifera > Demospongiae > Poecilosclerida > Cladorhizidae > Cladorhizidae sp. MBARI D1340-BT2. The sequence goes on along the minus strand of JAQNBH010000003.1, from coordinate 2,757,415 downwards.
AATTCGAGGAAAATTAAAAACCTGTTCCACTTAATTCTGACAGCTTTCCATAGACTTGAGGAGTTTTTGTCTTGGTTTGGTTGTATTGGTAATTGCAGGATATTGATTGTTATGTGTAGATTAGTACAGTTATCAGTTGCATGCTAAGTAACTGCCTACAGTTCTAAAGAGATACTATAGTTGGCAGTTACATACTAACTGCCTTACTAACGGCCTACAGTCAAAAGAGAGGCTTTGGCCCATACTACAGTTAGACATTACATACTAACTGCCTACAGTTCTAAAGAGGCTTCGGCCCACAGTTAGCAGTTACTTACTAACCACCTGAGTAATTCACTCCCACAATGGCTGTCTATATTTTACCCTCATAACTTGCATACAATAGTAATGTTCTGCAGTACGGGGGAAGCTCAATACCCCCCCCCCCCCCCCCAATGATATTGTGGCATACAACTAATGCTTGAAGTTTACCCCAAACTAATTGTTAACCTGCCCAAAAGTAACTGTCAACCTGCCCAAGGCAACTGTTTACTTGCCCAAAAGCAGTTGTTAATCTGCCAAAAGCAACTGTTAACCTCCAACTCATTTTACTTCTCATTCACAAGGATCTACAGAATAACTTACAAGAAATTGCATTGCCCCGGATTTTACATCACTGCATGAAGAAAGAAAGAGATACTTTGGATTGAATTTGTGTGTGTATATTTGTGTATATGGTTAAAAGTTGTGGCTTTAAAAATGGCCTAGTATTCAGCACATTTACGCGTGCATCCCTTGCACCCTCCCTCCCCCAACATGAAACTGCTGGAGTCACCCGTGAAGCATTACAAGACTCCAAATGTTCCAAGCTAACCTGCTGGGATGAGAAATGAGTCACTTGGAACATTTCGAGTCTTAATGCTACAGAACATTACAAAAAAATTTCTGAACAGATCTACTGCATTCAACTTATGAGAATGGTAACCGAAACATGGATCCATGAAGCTGAATGTTTTTCAGGATTTTTTCACGTTTTTCATGTTTTTCCCCTAGTCCTATATACCCTGTTTAATTGGAAATGTCCTGGGAAGGGGGGGGGGGGGGGGGGGGGGAGCAGGCATAATTATTTTTAGACTAAGAACTGCCGAGGTGAATTATTGCTGAGGTGAATTTTAACTGGGCTGATTAAATATGTTTTGCAGGGGAGGGAGCAGAAGAGGTATCAAAGCAATGTAGGGAGTCTGGTGGTTAACTTTGACATGCCAATGTACGCTGTATAAATATTGGTGGAAAACGAGACATGAACATGCACACAGATAATATATGGACATCACTAACTCAAGCCAACATTATATTATAATACAACACAGTAAACAATAACTACAAAGCAAAAGCAAAAATGTATTACATTCTAGTTAGACACTCTCTGTTGAACTCCATCTGGTTTCTCCATCGAAGTTCACTTTCCATGCAAGCAATGACCACATGGTCCCTCTTCATAAGGTACCTGTTATGAAAGAGTGGACCCCTATCCTTACCACCATTACCTCCACCATAATAATCATCTTCAGAGTGTGCTTTAGGTACATGTACGTAGGGATCAGTCCATTTACTTTTAATACCAGGTTTGTAAGATAAACGGTGCAAGTCTCCAGTTCCTACCATGCAGATGTCGTGAATATTCCAGCCAGAACAGACAGAGCCATGGAAAATTTTGTTCAACCCATATAGCCATATGTACGATGTTACTGGAAATATGATATCCTTGTGCTTGGGGTCATAGCCTCCAGGAACACCTGGTTTCATGAAGAGCATAGCATATATGTTTTCTTCAGGAATGCGAATGTCCTTCATAAATTCTCTCATTGTGATGGCAGTTTGGCTACAAAGGTAGTACTCCACAAACTGAAGGCTGAGAGCAACATAAGCCCAACTTTTGTATACTTTGAGGTTGTATGGAATAGGATCTAAAGGAATGTCCTTAAATGTTACCCACCCTGTCACTTTGTTCAGGGCCACTTTGCGTTTGTATTTGAATTCGTCCATTCCATCGTGGCCTACTATTTCAATAGATGATGTTCCATTCAGTGGTTCTAAAAGAGACACAATTTCAGCATTTGTCCGTAGAGGAAGTTCTTTGCCACAAAGCGTGATGACATATTTCCAAGGGTAGTTTTCCCTTGCTAAAATCAAGTCAGAGAAACAATTAGCATATGCTTCTTCTAAGGTATACCATCCCCAGTACACATTTTCGATCTTTCGAGGAATGATGATGTTATCCATGCAAGAGGCTATGTTGAAAAAGATTTTCTTTGTAGCTATGTCAGATTTCAAGTCATAGTGCATACAATAGACGTTGTGTGACCGATAGATAACTCTCAAAAGACGGAATATTTGGTGTGGGTATTTGTCCAGGTTTATTGCATATGCAATTGGAAAGTTCGTCTCTTTCGCGGACACATAATAATTGTTGTGGAGTTGAGCCTGCACCCATGCACAGTCTGATGTGTTGCGAAGAAAACCTGTCACATTTTCATTCGTTTGGGCATTCTGTTGTTTTATCCACTCATCATCATCTTCAGTAAGCAAGTCTTCTTTGAATAACTTGTCACAGATCTTCTTTATAGAAGGATCATGCTTCACAAAGATTCCTTTATCCTCTGAATTGCAGTTGTTTATTTTTAAAGCCTTAGTTCTTTGGGGAAGCGTTTTCAGTGCATTTGGCAGTAGTTTGTATATTTCCCTTCCACGTTGTCTTTCAGAATAGCCTCCGCTGCTGCCTCCGCTGCTGCCTCCGCTGCTGCACGCGTTGAAATCTAAGAGGGTTGTAGCGAATTGATTGTCCAAATACTCCTCCGTCTGTCCGGAATTTAGGATGAATTGAATACAACATAGTCCTACTAAAATGATTAAAAAAATACGGATAGCTTTTTTATTGACACTCATCTTCCTACAAACTCTGCAGCTACGTGATTCGCCCAAGACACTTATTCGCTCCCGAGAGGCTAGGAATCTAGTGTCACGAGCCAAACTCTTAAACTCACATGATTGAACATTCAAGTTCCATGTTTTTTTGTGTTTTTTTTTGCAGAGTTGCCACGATTTTCGTGGCACACAACCAAGCATAAAAATAATAAATATATATATTTTTTTAAAGAAGCTTTTCATTAGGCTTGATACTGCTGAGCCTGTTAAGGCCACCACACTACAGCACAGTGTGAGACTATGTAACAGTAACTAACACTGATTATCCATAATACTAATAGTTATGCTCAAGGAGGGGGGGAGGGGAGGTGACCAAAGATCATTCCTCAGCTCGCCATACAACAGTTTTTTTCTCCTCTGCCACCACTTCCTTACCCACATAACACACTCGTCCACCTCCTCCATCACTGCATCACTTACTCCCTCCAGTCTGCGCAGAATTGTAGGTGCTGGACAGTGGCTGGATGCATATAGAAGAGTGGGTGAGGATGGAAAGGTGGCATTGCTTTTTGGGAAATCTCCACCAGTACCAGCCGACCCCTCCCAAATTCTTCCACATTAACAGGAAGTGACCCACATCTTCCCCTGCCCAACTATCACACATGATACACCTCTCATCCCTAACTATCCCACATCTCTTCTTACCCTCCAACAACCCAGCTGATGCAGTCCTCAGTCTAAATTGCAGCCGCATACCTTTCTGACCACCTCTCCACCATTCTTTGCAAACTTAAGTGTACTCTTGCTGTTTACTTCCTCTTCCAACCCTCCTAATTTCTTACCTTCATTTTCCCCTTCCACTTACGTACTGACCAAACCTTGTTGTTCAGCTTGTATTTTCTTCTCAAGATCTTAAATTCTTCCCACCATCCACTTAGTTTATTTACAACTATTTTTTTAACTAATCTGCTCTGTTCCAATACCTCTAATCTCTTACCAAACAAAACCTTCATCTCTTCCCTCCTCTCCTTTAGCTTCCTCCACCCAATATATCCCTGTACAGCCACTCCTTCTACCACTACTGCCCCCAACAATGTCCTACCCACTCTCACCTGTGCAGACTCCAACTTCTTGCAAGTCCTCCTATCCATACTCCAAACTAGGTCTCACTAGAAGACCACCACACCATTCTTCCTCTGTCTACTTCCACCTGCCCATTCACTCTACTCATCCATGTCATCTTTCCAAATCCACTCTTCTGCCTTCTTTGCCATCTTCTCTAACTGAACATTACCCCTTAGCTTCCTATCAAACAACACTCCCAGGTACTTGAATTCTTTGACCTCTTCCAATATCTCCTAACCAATCCTCCAATTCACTCCTGCTTCCTTATTCCCTACTACCATGACCTTGCTCTTCTTGCTATTTCATCTTCCACCTTAACACACAAGTCTGTACCACATCCAACATAGCTTGCAGTTCCACCCCCCGAGTCCGCTAAGAACATCATCTGAATACATAAGTATCCCACACCAACAGCCTTCCGCCTTGACTCCTAGCTCAGCTCTCTCCAACTCCTCTGCCATTCCCTACAATAAATATTTTTTTAAAGCTGAGACAAAGGACATCCCTGCCTAAGTCCGTTCTCCAACAACCTTGACCTCCTTCCATTAAATATCATTGTCGTCTCCACCCCACTATACAATTCTACACATGCCCTCACAAGTTTCTCCTCATCCTTCATACTTAATTACACAGTGTTTTTTTAAATTCCCATGGTAATCATGGCAATCCAGATTCAAAACACGGAGTTTAATCTCGCCCATGTGCATTTGAGAGTCTTAACGGAATCGGGGTTTGTTTCTGCCATCAGCATTAGGTAATAGTTCTGGTCTCGTGAGATTGAAGTAACCAACCTGTATCAAAATCAGTGACACCGGTCCTGGGTAGTAGCTGGCAGGGCCATGGAAAACAAGTTCTTCAGCAGCACTCAAGTCTGGTATTGTCAGAACAAGACTGAGGAGAAATAATAATACGAGCCTACCATCTGCTGGTACATCACTTTCCTCCTTGAGTGCAGAACTTCCAGCACAGTCAGATCTCAGGGAATGGGAGCTGAAACTAACTCATATTTCAGACTGTAAAGTAAAGTGGGCGTGATCATCTAATTTTGCGGTTCTTGCAGGTCACTGAGAGAAATGCAATTTGGTTGTTGTCATGGCAATTTTTGCTAAGATAGTGACTGAATATGGCTGCGTATGTCAGCAGCTCCTTGGTGGGAAATGCTTGCAGGCTTGCCACATACGTTGCACCTCACACAGTGTGATTCTCCAGCAGAGCTGGTAACAACAACAATAAACGAACATGTCTTCGTCCATTTTTTTATTGAATCTACCGGAGTACTTTGTCTTTCGCTCGCTGACTTCTGTCGCTTTGCAGTTATAATCTCTATCACAGTCCAACTTGGAGTGGGCTCAGACCGAGTGTCACATAATTACGGCATGTTTGTTAATCTAGATCAAGAGCACACTCGCGTTATCATGTATGTTCCCATTTCCTTCTTCTGTTCCCAAGAATTTAGTGCTCATACCCATGAGACCCACGAGAAAGAGAACAATTTAATGAAATTCGCAGAGAATCCGTGAGGGTGACATGTCTGCCAAGCACAATAAGTGTCCTGTAGGAAGCTGAGAATCTAGGAGTGACAATGTAGGCAATGGGAGGAATATAAGATTGCAAGAAGACATGTGAAGAAGTGGGAAAAAAGAGACTGAGGACTGAAGAAGGTTACAATAGAAAAGATTAAAGAGCAAGGAGGGCCTAGAGGAAGGGGTTTTGGACAAGCACTGGGAAGGATTAGGGAGCGTGTGCAGGACAGGGGAGAATGTTCCAATTGACAACCTAGAGTCTAAGGCTAAAGAAGTGAACTGGATGGTGCAGCATGTTAGGTTCCAGGAGATGTGGTACAATATTGTGAAGTGTTTGAAGAGAGGCAAGGCTTCTGGTCCTGATGGAATAACTGATGGCTGCTGAAGTATGGTGCGAATAGGATGGTGGAAGTGTAAGTTTTAGTTAATTTGGTGATAGAGTCTAAGTATTGGCCACAAGATTGGAAATCGAGTTATTTGTGCCACTCTTGAAAGCTGGGAATGAGGAAGTGGCTGGTAATTACCGGGAATAGCTCTGGGGAGTTGTGGCAAAAGTGACAAGAATATTTGGCAGCTAGCCTCAGTAGGTTTGCATAGAAACATATACTAACAGAGGGTCGGGGTGGATTTAGGCCAGGGAGAAGATGTGCTGACCAGTTCCTAGTGTTGAGGTGTGTGTATGTGACATGATGAGGTCACAGGGGCGACAGACATATTTGGATGTAAGCAAGGCATATGATACTGTGTAGAGAGAAGGATTGTGAATGAAGATGAGAGGGTAAGGAGTTCAGGAAGAATTTGTCAATGTGTGCAAATGTTTGTAAGGAGTTCAGTGGAGTGTGTTGTTAGGTGGAGAGGGGTCAAGGTGGTTTGAAGTGGAGGCAGGACTGAGACGGGTTTGTCCTTTATCAGTCTATAGTGTGTAGGTGATGGGATTGTTGAAGGATTTGTAGGTGAACTTGATATATAGCTCAAGAGACAGGTCTCTCTGTGTGCTCTCTTTTGATACTAAAATATGTTTCATAGGGCAAGTTACTAGACCCTCCCTAAAGTGGAAGGACCTCAAAAACCTGCATCCCAAATCCCCATCCAGAATAGCCAAAAAAATGACGTTAAAATTTTAGTATACGCATGGGTGGAAAATGGAGGGCGTTGATTTTCAACGTAATCAATTTTTCACCCGCGCGCTTGACCACGTACTAAAATTTTAACGCCTAGTAGATCGCAAATGTAGTGCGCGTAGATCGCGCCCCATTAAAAAAAAAAATTGGTTTTTTAATTTTTTAATTTTTTTAAGATTCTAGCCTATCATCTAACCCCCCTTTGGCAGTTGCCACTTGATTGACATACAGGGAGGTGTTACTTAACTTCTTTCCCCCCCTTTTTCTTTTCTTTCAGACACACGAAACGTTTAGATACTTTAACAACAATAACAGCACCAACAACACATATATTATGCAATATGTATATACCTGCATATATATCTAAAACAACTTAACTTCTAACACACGGGTCACCACGTAGAAAACGCGCGAGCTACTGCGAGCTAGTGACCTAGTTAGCCTGCCAATTTATATATACTAAAGAAGGTATATAAAAAATGAGTGGGGGAGCCGACCTTGTAAGACACCAAAAACTAACCACTTCCATGCGGAATGGGAGGCCTTTTTTCCCATCATGTAATATTCGGCTGACTCCATTCAGTACAAGTCATCAGAGTAAGGTAGTGACCATAAATGTATTCAATTGTTTTGTGCCGTAAGGGTTCATGCAGTGATTCAAGGTATACCAACATAATTATATATATAAAGTATACTCAGTACATATAATTATAAATAAATATCAGGGTTGGGGACGAGCCATTTCCCTAGTCATCGCATGAACTTTTTAACTTGAGGTATGGCATGTTGTTCTCTGTCACATGTAATTTTAATAAATTAATTTAAAAAAATAAAATATATATTAGCATTTTTTAATACAGGTAGATCATTTTGACCTGGTCATTTTAAAAGTAGCTCGCAAGTCAATTTTTTTTGCACTTAGCAATCTGGAGTTATTCTGGATGGAGATTTTGGGATGCAGGTTTTTTTAGGTCCCTCCACTTTAGGGTCTAGTAACTTGCCTATAGTTATTCTATGAAACATATTTTTAGTATTAAAAGAGAGCACACAGAGAGACCTATCTTTTGAGCTATATATCAAGTCTATAGCATGAAGTTTGCAGAATCTACGGAGCTCTAAACTTGTAACCACAAGTAAAATTAAAAAAGTTTTAAAAAAATGCAGCTGTCTCCCCAGTGGACATGGTGTGGTGGGTTGGTATTGTACTGTTAGTGAGACGTCAGGTAGAGTTACAAGTGATGTTGGATGTGGTGGGGGAGTATGCGATGCAGTGGAGATTTAGATTTAATAGTGAAAAGAGTAAGTCAATGAAGGTTGGTGGAAAATGTAGTGGAGTAGAGCGGAGGATAACGAGGAGAGAATGGAGCTTTAAAATATCTTGGTGTGTGGTTTGACAGAGGGATGAGAGGAAGTGTTCATTTGGAGAAGATCAGATGGAGGGCAGGCATTGTTTATATGAGCAGGATGAATGGAGAAATGGAGATAATATGTGAGTTACTAGCTAGGTCATGTCTAGAACATGCATCTGAAGTGTGGTGGACAGGAGGGAAGACAGCCTGTGAGAATTTGGAAATAATTCGATTGGTAGGAAACTGGTTGGAGGGAGTAATACAGTTGCAGGGTTTGCAGTAAGAGGGACCTGTGTGAGTCTAGAGTGCATGGGTGTCTGTGTTAGTTGTGGTTGTGGCGTATGTTGTGGATGTAATAACACTGCACACAAGATCTGCAAGGTATTTTTTTTTTAACTGCGCAGATTAATTTGAGTCTGGTCCGTTCTCTTAACATGATCTAAATTCTCATAATAATTTTCCACTGACTTGAGTAGTTCCATTATGAACTATTGTTTTTGAAATCAAGCCATGTTCCAAGTCTTTAACCTAGTGATAGCCAGTCAGCTAAAAGATCCTTCACTGAAGTAGTTATTGGGAACCTATAAGCCAAGTTGAATTAGTTGAGCGAAGCCAAACCCATGTTTAAATAATCTAGATTTCAGATTGTCAGGAATGAACTGATAGGTCAAAGGGCAAAACGACAAGAAAAAGACCCAAGGAACACCAAGATTATCACAGATCTCGACAGTTCAATATCTCACCAGATAATTTATATCAGTTTTCACCTTGGGAAGTGCAATTATCCTATCCAATTTTGGTAAAAATGAATGACTACAACACTGTCCAACTTTCTAAACATGGGATTTGTCATATAATTATAGTTATCCCCTGCATAATATATATTATTGGGATGTACTATACATTATTTTTATATCTCCTGACAGAAGACTGAACTAAGTCAGTGACTGTCCAAGAGGGACCACACTCCCACTTAGATAGTCTGTGGTCTGGGTTATCTTAGCAAACTGGCTTCTTTGATTTTCATATAAAAATGCACCAATTGTGTTCGGGACATATAATCATTGTTGTATTGCTATAACTAATCGTGATCTTCATTGTGGTCTCACACACGATTTGTTTAACTTAAGAAGTTATGTTGCAGTTCACAGTTGTAGCATTATTTAACTTGATTGCAAGTATATAGAGACGCTACTACTGTTGTAGGTAATAATGTTGGACAGTAAAGTTCTCATTCTTTCATTCACTTCTTTGGGTAGTTTTTTTAAAACTTTTTGCTGCAGCAGGTTCATACTGCTTTCACACTCCAACTCTGATTCACCCACCCCCTCCATTTGTGGAAGTTGCCACGATCATTTCATGGTGGTTATCACGACAACATTTACTAGTCATGTGCTGTCCACATAATTACTTTTATTCCTGAGTCAATAGTTATTAGCTACCAGCTAGAACTTGAGGTGTCAAGCAAGTTTGACTAAAGCTGAAACTTCCCCTTGTAGAGTGATAGCTGCTGTTGAGCAGGAAATCCTGCCGAAAGCAGGACACTCTGAACTACAGATGTCTCTGGCATTATTTCACAGTCTATGTTCTTTGTCTCAGTCAGTTAAACATGATCCCAGTACAAGTGTGGTCCATCATGGAGTGTAGGTAGTGGCTCCAAATTGTATATACATCAAAAGCATTTATGGACAGAGAGTTGCCTCAAATTATCCTCCAACCTTGCTCAAGAAAGCCAGCTGATAAATTATCTCAGCGCATTTCTGATCTTTCTTCTTACTCAAGATCATGGCATGTTGTTTCAGCCTGCCACTGATCTCTCTTTCAATCTCTCAACAATGTCACCGTAACTACCAATGTGGCTATGTCACTCTTACAACAGCTCAAAGTGTGCAGAGGGAAGGCTGCAGCAAACATGACTGTATTTGATAGTACATGTAGTGACATTCTTTTCACGTTGGTATTTTTCTAGCATACTTTTGGAAGGAGAGGCTTGTGCTTCCTCCCCCATGGTGGTACTAGTGCAAGATGACCATAAAGACACACTTAGCAGGGCTGCATTTGGGGAGGAGGGGGGCTTACTTCCTTTTGCTGATACACCACCTCCCCCACCTCCCGAAATCTTGTGTTATTGTATAGTGTTATTAAATATGTTCACTCTCCCCTTCTGTTTACAAAATACTATTCCCCCCCCCCCCCTTCAACTCAATAAGGGAGGACTCAACCCTTCCTTCTAGCCACAACTTCATTTTCATTTTCAATAATTTTGTTACCAAAAGAGAGCCTTTCCTGTGCTTTAAAATGAAGAACCTCATGATCTCCTCCACTCAGATGGAAAAAGACCCGATGGTGTTGAGTATGGTGCCTTGGAAAATGGGCAAGGGATAGTACTTGTCCTGATACATTTGCATCGTCATACAGTGCCAGGGCTACCAGCGGAGCGGGATTGGTAGCTAAGCATGCAGAGGAATTGAAGAAGACCAAATACGCACACTTGAGAGTAGCCATTTCTTTGTGCCCTTTGCGGTGGAGATGTCTGGTGTGTTGGGGCCTGAGGTACGATCTTTTGTGAAGGAATTGGGAAGGAAGTTATGTGCATCTACCAGAGATTTCAACTCCAGTAGACCTTCAACGTCTGTCTGTGGCGATACAGATGGGGAATGCTGCAGTAGTTTTGGGCACCCTGGGTCATCTCCACCTCCTTGACTTTGTTGTTTTTGTCATGGTTATTGTCAATTTTGTGCGTGTAAATGTTGTTAATTATTTTGTAACTAGCATGTGTTAATTATTATTTATCAACAACAAAATAATAATAATAACAACAACAACAATAATTTTAAATGGCCTGGCCCTCCCTTTGTATCTGAGGCACGAAAGGGTTACATTACTCAACATTTTCCATAGAGCACTGGCACTTCATTTTCTTGCTTTTAGCCAAATTAATTCTCCTGCGCTTAAAACAATTATCGAGCACTGAAGTGGGCAGCTATGATATTCAGAAATTTGTATCGGTATAACACCTTTGTCACCCACCATGACAGAGGATATATATACGTAATATCCCATGAACATCAGAATTAATACAACACATTACTGGTAGAAAACAAAATTGGTTACCACTGACTTTTGTTACATATTGTTTTATTAAGTAAAACTAAAGGGGGGAAAATGGTTGCACAAGGAAGAGAGGGAGAGAGGTGGTGAAAGGAGAGGAAAAGAAAGAAGAGTCGAGGAGCAATGGATGTGGAGAGTGACGAAGTGTAACGTGATGTGAGCTAATAATTCAAGACATTTCCTTAGTTGCTTCTTGTGGCTCCATTAGCAAGCAACTGCTTCTTTTTCATGTTAAGCTGCTTGGAGACATACGCTACATCTATCCTGTCAATCACAGTGCCAAGGCCTAGATACAGCGGCAGCATCACAGCAACTAGTAAACGGTCGTACGTCATCGTTGGAACTGCCCACAAGATTACCGAAGGGGCAAGGAAGATGGGATGACGATTGTGACTGAGAAGCCGTCGCTGCTGCTCAGATTTGTACAGCATTGGGTTTTCAAACCCATAAAATGAATAATAGATCTGCAATAAATATTCAAAAATGATGAGTGATATTCGTAGATGGTGACTAATAACAGAAATTATTATGGATCACATGCATAGTATACATAGAAAGCCACATCCTGTTTTTGTTTTCTGTCTTACCCACTCGAGGATTGGATTCTGGGTCCTAATAATGAAACCTCAAATATTATAAACACTAGAAATTTGGCAGTTTAACTTCCAATTCTCCAGATTGGTTTCCAAAATGCCACAGAGATTAACAGCTTTAGCCTTGTGTAGAGTTTTATGGCAATTATTTTTGGCTGTTACAACCATGTGACTTAGTTAACCAATTAACATTGCCCCCCCCCCCCCCCCCCCAAAGATGACTAGTTTCACACAACACTATAGAACACAAGTTCAATGAGCTATCATTTGGTGTCGGAGACAGCTCCATTAAGGAAGCAAACAAAAACCTACAGCAAGAAAATTCACCCAGGACGTCTCCTTTCTCAATAGTGAAGGGATTCAGAGCGTTTCACTTGATGTAAAAAATGCCTGTGAGCTTTCCTCAGTAGAAGAGCTTCTATTATAGAAACAGCAGCAAAGGCCTAGAAGAGGCAGTCAATGACAGCAGTTGTGCCTCATCAGCCATTCCCACCCCATTTTGCCCTCGCTCAACCTGCTAAACCAGAAGCAAATTTTCTGTTCTAGTTCAGCGTTTAGACATAGTGTTTTAAAAAATATAATTTTCTTGTGAACAATACTCGAGTGTGTGGCTGTAGGTGATTAAAGGCAGTCAGGTTCAAGTGCCTATTGGATCATCTTTTGAGTATAGTGATTCTTGTGTAACTCTGACATGTTGAAGCATGTCCATATAAAGACTTGCCTGTAACCAACATGGCTAGGCAACAATGGCCAGTATGTGGCCCTCATGCAACAAACAGTTTGGAACAATGAACACAGGGATGGCCACCCAGTGCTGCTCACGAACATTTACCAATGTTGTCCAGGAGAACAAGTGCATAAAATGTCCCTTTTCATGACTTTCTGTACGTGTGATAAACATCCATCCAGTCTCGGGGTACAAAAGCTGGAAGGGTCAGCATTGTCTCGCACTTAATTAACAGCATCATTCAGAGTTACACACAGAAAAATAGAGCACCTGCATAGCGTTATCAAGGTGATCGATGAAGGCCCCCAAAACAACGAATGTGTACAAGTGAACATGCAAGGAGAGACCAGGAAATCCTTGAGCAGCATAAACACTGGACTTGCCAGGAAAAAGCATAATAATGCAAATGAGGCCAGCCTCCCTCTTGATAAACACTTGTGTCCTAGTTGATTCTTGTAACTTGTGTTGCCAATATAACTTTTAAGGATGCTCTCGTCTCGTCGGTCGTGGATATATAGGTCAGATCTAGTGAGAGCGTCAGTCCGCAGTCTGGCCAATGGGGGGGCGGTTGTGCACTCTAACAACACGGCAAGCCAATTTCTGCACACAATGATATGACTCCCAAACTGTAAAACAAAATTATGGTCCAAATATAAGCCCACATCTTCCACAACCCGTGAAGCAGTAATATGACTCAAACCTATAAAGGAAGCCCACATCTTCCACAACCCGTGAAGCAGCAATATGACTCAAACTTATAAAGGATGGCCAGAGAATTTTCTTGCTTTAATTTTTTCATTTTTATCGTAATGCTTTATCGATTTTTAACGATTTAACGGTGTTGCAATCAAGTTTAATTACTGGCAATAGCACCGAGATAATAAAACAAAACAAAACATAATTTTTTACACCTAATCATGGGTCACTGGTACTCACCATTTATGATGTTATCAGATTCTTAAGATAGATAACTTTCTTAAAATTCTTTTCTCCAATACTATTTTCTCCAATACTAACAGGTGAGGTGAGCACCCAGACTGGATTCTATTTCATGAAAAAAAGGCTGATTGAAAGACTGATAGTTCAAAAGACAGAGAAAAGAAAGAGCTTTCAGATGATATTAAAAAATGCACCAAGGAGTTATGAGTGAGAAGTATTTGTGTTGTCAACACACATCTTTGAGAAACCTTGTTTATTCAGGTTTCTAAAAGGTTCATTTCTCAACAGGTATTCAATGAAACTGCACATAAAAAGTTTAACAGTTAAAGGTATTGATTATAGAATAATGCTACTTCCAAGTAATCTCCTTGGCACAGTATTTGGCGAGGGCAAATACAGCCATCACTAAGCCCTCAGAGGTATAGGCTTCTGGAAGTTCATCCTTCTTTATGGCCTACTTAAGTTATTCCATGCCACATCATTCAAGGCTATCTGGGAACATAAAAGAGCTGCTCTATGCCCGGCTCAAAAGCATATCTGAAGAAGCATAGAAGGTGAACTCATTCAGCAAGGGTGTGTGGTTAAAATTAATGATGGATTTCTAGGTTGGGAGTAAGTAAGTCATTCCATGCCACACCATTCAAGGACGACAGCTGCTCTATGCCATATGCCAGGCTTAAAAGCATATCTGGAGAAGTTCATCTCATGTGGAAGGTGATCTCATACAGGAAGGGTGTGTGCTAATGACCTCTATGTTGGCGGTGAGAGTCCTGACCTACTCAGTCAAAGCAAATACCTCTGTGTATCAGCCTCAATTATCATTGTTCCAATTTATTGTTATATTGTCTTGTGCAACCCTGAAGTCCAGTCATCACAAGATTACTGCACTTGCATCTGTGACAACACCACCCACCATCCAACAAGGTTTAGCTCTGTACTGCTAGGGCGTGCCAACCCTATCAAACCAACTGGCTGGACCAGATGCATAGTGGAAAGCAGTGTGCTACTTGTATAGCTTGAAATGATGACACTCTTCTTACCGCTAAAACAGATCAACCAGCTCTTAATAACAGCAAATAATTCACTACACACTTTCTAGTGACTATTCCTGATTTTGAGCAAAGACGAAAGGACTACCTGCAAAACTGCATGTCTTACGAGAAGACACATTGCACTAAGTTGGCTTCTTCACAGCAAAACTCAAGAAACATCAGGTCACTTAGCTTTCTTGTGAAGCCGAGGGGCTACACGTATGTGTTGTCATGAAGAATTTTGCACATTTTCATCCCGAAAGAATGTTTACAATTACAAGTTGGGAGGCAAATGAGTAACGAGTTTTTGTCAGTATTTTGTTGGTTGATCGTCACAGTTGTTTTTATCAGCATCACAGTTGTTGTTATCATCATCACAGTTGTTGTTATCATCATCACAGTTGTTGTTATCATCATCACAGTTGTTGTTATCATCATCACAGTTGTTGTTATCATCATCACAGTTGTTGTTATCAGCATCACAGTTGTTGTTATCATCATCACAGTTGTTGTTATCATCATCACAGTTGTTGTTATCATCATCACAGTTGTTGTTATCATCATCACAGTTGTTTTTATCGGCATCACAGTTGTTGTTATCAGCATCACAGTTGTTGTTATCATCATCACAGTGTTGTTATCATCATCACAGTGTTGTTATCGCTGGTGTGGCTATTATTGTGCAATACCACGGCCAGCAACGCAAGGCAGGCGGCTAATAGAGGCATGGAAGCTGTTTCTCTCTTGAGTCTTCTTTGCCTGTCATTCAAGTCTCAGCTGAATCCTCAGTCATCTACACCACTTCAGGCATTATTAGGCTTCATTTGTAGCTGATAGAAGATGCAAGCAATACATACTTGTATTCTTGAGAGAGGGGTTCTCCTTGTACCATGATCTCATTTATTATAAACAGTAAAAAACATGAGATACTTGTGAGATGCTGTACTGATGCTGCGTGCTGAGATCTGCCCTCCTGAGGTAATGGTGGAGCACCCACACATGCAGACCCAGCACCAGGCTTAGTCTCCCACAGTAGTGACATGATGGTAGAGCAACCACACATGCAGACCCAGCACCAGGGTTAGTCTCCCACAGAAGTGACATGATGGTAGAGCAACCACACATGCAGACCCAGCACTAGGCTTAGTATCCCACAGAAGTGACATGATGGTAGAGCAACCACACATGCAGACCCAGCACCAGGCCTAGTCTCCCAAAGTAGTGACACGATGGTAGAGCAACTACACATGCAGACCCAGCACCCGGCCTAGTCTCCCACAGAAGTGACATGATGGTAGAGCAACCACACATGCAGACCCAGCACGAGGCTTACTCTCCCACAGAAGTGACATGATGGTAGAGCAACCACACATGCAGACCCAGCACCAAGCCTAGTCTCCCACAGAAGTGACATGATGGTAGAGCAACCACACATGCAGACCCCGCACCAGGCTTACTCTCCCACAGAAGTGACATGATGGTAGAGCCGTAGGAATGCACTCCAGATAAGAAATGTGAAAAACTTGACCAGTTGCTGAACACGCTAGTTTGGAATGCCTACATCTTTCTTCAGAAGCCGGCCCCCAGTCAAAGGCACTAGCTACTCTACACAAGATTCCGACATGCTGGTGATGTCTGCTTGCAACCAAGTCACTGGTCAGTAGTTGCCCATTGTGTTCAACTGCAAGTTCTGCATCAACACTTAACCCGCACTAAAACCATCACTTAGTGCCAGCACAGCGGCAAGACAGCAAGTTTTTCTTCTACCATGCATGTGGGGTGCGTGACATTGTCCAACACGGTCAAGACTAGGGCTATGGACTGGTATCTCGTCTCCTCCAGATCTGGCTCGATTTTCTCACTTGCCTGTGCCACCTCCTACATAGCTGGAGCACATTGGTAATTAGAGAAGTGATGTCAGAATGAAACTCGGTAATCCTTTCCTGTCCACTATCAACCATGCAACACGTTCTCACTTGCATGTGCCACCAGTTT